>CATIWK010217265.1:0-14860 GCA_949634005.1 Mallotus japonicus
AAGGAGAGGTGATTAGATGGGTAGTGGTGAGGCTTAAAAGGAGAGGAGAAGGAAGAGAGAAGGAGGACTTTTTGGAAAAAGGATCTGATTCTTAGAAAGAAGAAAGGAGCATGAAAGAAACCAGAGGAAGCAAGAGGTTCTTGAAGAAGAAGAGTGATTCTTCTTGAGAGAAGAGAGCTCATTGCTAGATAGAGGCTTTGCTCTTGAAGAAAAGGAGGTGATCTTGCATTTGAGGGGGATATTAGCTCATAAACAGCTTCTGAGGGCCAAGTTAGGGAGATTAAGCTTCATTTGATCAGTAAGGATATTTCTCTTTAAGCTTTTAAGTTCATACTTCATATAGAATTGTTTTTCTCTTATTTTTTGTGTTTTAAGTTGTGATTTGTTTATATTTTTGGGTTATACTTATAACATGATGATTTGAAAGTATTAAGTATCTTTGTAGGAGTTTATCTGATGTGTATGTGATTCTTTGCTTTGCTTAGAAGTAAAGAAAGCTTCCTAGTGCAGTTTCGTCTGGCGAGGAGGCGATCGCCTCTTGGTCAAGTGACGATCGCCTCTTAACCAGAGCATTAAGTGGCGATCGCCACTTGAACAGAGTTGTTCACAACTTTGCTTTAAAATCTCTCTTAGCTGTTGCATTATTTTGTTTATGGTAAGCTCCCACATGATTATATTCACAGTTTTCTATGTATGACCACTTTCGTCATTTCATTTAAGGTTAATATGTTTAGTCCACATGACCTACACTTCGTATTGAATTGATTTAAAGGTGATTTTGTGAGACGTATTATATGTGAGATTACTTTTACGTTTTGGGATTAACCTTTGATGTTTGCAGAACCTGGAGTGATTCTCTAGTTAAGAGGAATTAATCCCTCTTAATTAGTTCTTGAGAGGTTTTGTAAGAGTTGGCTTTCTGTATATTTCTGGTTTATCCTCCGTATCTTATTTGTATATTATTGTTTATTTTTAACATATTTCCCTTGTATTTAGAGTAAAGTTGTTGTAATCCTTAAACCCTCTCCCCGTTTATTCGAAATGTATGATTGTAAACTATGATTCTTGTTAATTGTCGAGACATAAATGCATGAAATAAGATTAATGTGCAAACTTGAACTTAATGTAAAATTTGATCCATCGCTTGAAGGCAACCAATATTTGCATGTTAATAAAGGAATAATTGAATAATTAAGGGTAATAAATCACGAACATAAACGGAGGCCAACCGCAAGGTCGGGTGAGCATTCGAAACGCTCATACCCAATTTCCGAACCCGTTCTCTGATGACAGATTCTGGGAACCTCCGTGGAATCTAGTTGCGGTACAAGTGTATCCCGGCTTTTATCCTGGTGGCGACTCCATCTTCGACTAGGCTTGGACCTATTTCGTATTTTCCAAGCGGGCCTCAAGCCTGCAACAGTGCCTTGGTCGCCAATACTTGGGCGCGCGCTAAACCCCGCCACCTACAGTGGCGACTCCACTAGGGAATAGAGAAACTGATTCCAATGTTTGTGATTTATCATCTTTGAGTATTCCTTGATTCCTTTTGCATTCCTATAGCATTCACTACACGCTTTGCACACATTGAGCGCTTTAGTCTTTAGTTAACCGGTAATGGTCCATACTTCGCTACCTGTGTTTCACTCAAACCTGGTGGTGGAATATCGCCTATTACCACTCACGACACGTACAATCCGCGTTGTTTGGACCTTTGAGTGGGGAGACGTATATGGATGTATATAGTTGTGGGAGCCAAAGCCTTACTACCCGAGACTCAAGCTCATGTAGTGACTTAGCAATTTTCATTAGGAATATTCCCATATGCATGTGTTTTATGCCCTCTAATGGATCCTTAAGATAAAACCCTAGTCCATTTATCAATGAACCTTGTGAAGATTGGGCCTTTCATGCCCACGTTCTACCCATTTAGATGAATGTAATCCCAAACTGGGCTTTTCATGCCCACCTTTGGCGCATTGTAAATAGATCTTCACAAGGTAGGCCTTGATGTCATTCTCAGCCCGTTGAGGATGGACTTTGGATTTATTCAAAGGATCTAGTACTTGTTTGCACTATTTTGAGAGCTCTTGCATACGTCAGTTTTGATATCCCCTGTTGATAATCAAAACTAGGCCAACAATCCTAGGAAGAGGAACTCACCAAGGAATACGTGTGAGGGAGGAATAAGGGTGGAGGTCATCACATTTTGTTATTTATGTTTGTCTATGCTATATGTAAATTAAGTGTTTATTTCTCTCTGCTTTGAGTATTGGACCAGCCTGCATATCATGCATACACATCATGCATAATTCTGACTTGTGGCTTTGCAGCTATAGATCCTTCAAGTTCATCTGTCTGGACTCGTTCTAGTTCCGGTCGCCTTGTTAAAAGCTCAGAACTAGTAATGGCGGGCAGCTTTGATCCTGAAGCTTTTAAAGCACAGTTAAAGGATGAGGTAGTTGCACAGTTGAAAGAAGAAATGGCCGCTCAAAACCGGGCTATGATGAGAGAGATGATGGGAGAGATGGCTAAGCTGATTAAAGAGAAATAACCAGCACAGCCAGCACAACCAACTGCTCCGATTGATCTGGATACTGAAATCCTGATGAGAGCAAGAGAGGAGGATGAGGTTACAGTGTTGGTTGACCCGGTAGGTCAAAGGAATGTAGGCCAAGCTAAAGAAAGAGAGCAGCCTGATTGGGATAAGGACCTGACCAAGGCCGTGAACCAGATGCAAGTAATGATGAAGGAGAAGGGCATGGCCACTCTAATGGATTACACCAGTCTGACTCAAAGCGAAGAGGATGATCCACTACCTTAGAAGTTCAAATTCCCAAACATGAAGAAATTCTCAGGAACTGACGATCCGCATATACACCTAAAATAATATGCGACGTACATGAAAGCTACAGGCTTATCTAGCACGCAGATTATTAAGCAGTTTTCTATGTCACTGGAAGGTGCACCGATTCTGTGGTACTATGCTCTAGATCCACATGTCCAGTCAGATTGGAATGAGTTATTTTCTATATTTGTGAATCAGTATGGCCTTAATGTCCAGTTGGAAGTGTCGCTGAGAGACTTACAAAACACCAAACAGAAATTCAACGAATCTTTCACTGACTACCTGACTCATTGGAGGGAGAAGCTAGGTCAAATGAGACATAGGCCTGCTGAGGCAGACCAGCTAATAATAGCTATGGAGGGTTGTGTTCCGACGCTGTCTAAAAAGCTGAGGGATCTCAGAATCCGCAACTTCGAAGAGCTATACAGGTTTAGGGTTCAGAAGGAATCAGACTTAGCCCAAGAAAGAAGATTCTTCAGGGGAAGAGCTGGGGGCAAAGAGGGAGCCGGCTCGAGCAGTAATGTACAGATAGATGCCATTAGGCCACAGCTGAGCAGTAGTGTGCAGATTAATGCAGTAAGACAGCCCCGAAGATTCTCAAATTTGGGGCGACCTCTTTCTAAAGTTCTTGAGAAATTGATTGAGAAGAACCTGATGCGGCCTTTACCCTCACAACCACCCGTACCAAATGCCAACCCGAAGCTCTTCTGCAAGTTCCATTAGACCGTTGGACATGAGACTGACAACTGCGCCCTATTGAGGCATGAGATTCAAGATCTAATCGATGCTAGAAAGATTACGGACCTAGAAAGCCGAAAGCCAAATCCCCAAAATAATCCTCTGCCTAACTACCGAAATGCCCTACCACCAAATGCACCCATCCTTATGATTGGCACCGGCCTGACGGAGGAACAAGTGATTAACTCCTTTGTCAACACCACTTCTGAAACACCGGAATCTAAGCTGAAAGACTTGAGCCAGAAAGAACAACTTATAGAGCTTTTCAGTACGTGTCCTAGATATTTGGAGCCCTGATGATGAGGGTGAGGGGCAGGTTAATCTGTGGGAAGACAAAGAGAACATAGTAAATCAGCCGGTAGGGAAAGTTAAGGAGAAAACAGAAGAAAGCGAGCTGGTTAAACCAGAGTCAAAAGAAGCTGAGAGCTCAGAGGGAAAAGCGAAGAAGGAAGAAATAATTGCCAGCATCTGGGAACTGCTCATGCATTCTAGGGACCACAGGGAGGCATTGGTACTAGCTTTGGATTAGAGGAAGATCTCCATGGGATGTACACCCGAGCAGATGGTTGGCTCTTTAACGGAAACTCCCCAAGGGACCATCATGTTTTCTGATGATAATCTGCCTCTAGAAGGAAGGAATCACCACAAGGCTTTATTCATCAAAGCTGTGGTAAAAGGGAAGATGACCTGCTGTGTAATGGTTGATAATAGATCAGCCATCAATGTGTATCCGTTGAAGATCTTACCGAAGTTGGGGTTAGCTGTAGCTGATCTAAAGCCTTCCGAAGTAGTTATCAAAGCTTATGATGATACAAGAAGGAACGTGGAAGGGACGTTCAGAGCACTGGTCAAGACGGGACCCATTGAATCCTGAGTTGATTTACATGTGATCGATATACCCATGACCTTTGCCATTCTACTTGGCAGGCCCTGGTTCCATCCCCTAGGTGGTGTGCCATCCACTGTCCACTAAAAGATCAAGTTTCCGCATGAGAACAAAGTTTTCACCATATCAGCGGAAACTGAAGCTGCTGTAGCTGCCCTGAAACTGGCACCTAAAGAAATTCCTATCAGTCCCAGTTTTGAAGTATGTGTAATCTATAATAAAGCTGAGATGAGTGAGAAAGTTATCAGTATGATAAGAAACATAGACTTCTTTCCTGGTTTAGGATTGGGAAAGAATCAGCAGGGTGTGACAAAGCATATGGAGCATGAAACTCTGGTCCTGCAGCACGGAATAGGATACGAAGGAGGCGATGGCCCTGATCAAGAACTTGACATTTGGGACCAACTTGAGAAAGAGGAAGTCGAGTATGAGAGAAAGGCCCTACGAGAGACTTTCGTGAGGCAGGGCACTGGTTATCCCTATAGCAGGGCCCCTGAACCTATTCTGATGGCTGGGGAGGTGATCCTGGGGTTTGAGATCTTTGCTGAGTATGTGAACGGGACCCAGAAGGCTGACACTGCAAATCTCCCCTTAGAGGAGCTGATAGTGACTGAAGAGGAGCCTGAAGAGGACATTGCTACTTCGGAAGTGAAAAACACCGATGGTCTGGATGAGGAGATGGATCTCGAGACTTACGTTCTAAATTCCATTGTAGATCTTTTTTATGATGATGATTTTGATATGTCTTTAGCTTCTTTGTTTGAAACTGATGACTTGTTTTTCTAAAAAATGAATGCAATGAAGTCCAACTTTGCTTATTTGTGCGATGTGTTTCCTAATGGTTATTCTGTTTGTGATGATCATTTCATGCATATGTTTGACATTAATTCTACACAAACTGAATCATTTAATTTGGGCAAAAATGATAATCCTAGAAATATACTGCTTGCTTATGATTTAACTCATGATGAGAAGAAAAAAATGAAAGAAACTTTGAAAAGAAGACATGAGGTATTTGCTTGGGGTTATGAGGATATGCCAGGCATCGACAGGGAGATCGCAGAGCACAGAATCCCTACGTATCCTTATATATCACCGATAAAGCAGAAGAAGAGAAGGTTAAGACCTGAATGGGCTCTCCTAGTCAAAGAAGAAGTAGAGAAGCAACTGAAAGCAAAATTCTTAGAGGTAGTAGAGGACACCCACTGGCTGGCGAATATAGTCCCGGTTCCTAAAAAAGATGGAAAGGTCAGAATGTGCGTGGACTATAGATATTTGAATAAGGCCTGCCCGAAAGATGACTTCCCACTGCCGCACATCAACACCCTTGTCGATAGTGCGACTTCCAGCGTAATGTACTCCTTCATGGATGGTTTTTTAGGATACAACCAGATCATGATGGCGGTGATAGACAAGTTGAAGACATCATTCACCACTGAGTGGGGCATCTACTGTTACACAGTCATGTCGTTTGGGTTGAAGAATGCAGGGGCTACTTATCAAAGGATGGCCACTACCTTATTGCACGACATGATCCATAAGGAGATAGAGGTGTATATTGATGACATGATGGTGAAGTCTACAACCAGAGAAGGTCATTTCAAAGCTTTGGACAAGTTTCTAATAAGGGCCGAGAAGTACAATCTCAAACTGAACCCAAAGAAGTGTATCTTCGGGGTAACATTTGGGAAACTGCTAGGGCACATTGTTAGCCAGAAAGGAATAGAAATTGATCCAGATAAGGTTAAAGCAATCCATGAAATGCCTGCACCTAAGACAGAGAAGGAGGTCAGAGGATTTATCAGGCGACTGCAGTATATTAGCAGGTTCATAGCTAAGTTAACTACAATTTGCAAGCCGATCTTCAAGCTTCTGAGGAAGAATCAGCCAGTAATCTGGGACGATAAGTGTCAACAGGATTTTAAAGCTATCAAGGATTATCTGATGAACCCACCGATCTTGCAACCGCCAAGACCTGGTAAACCTTTGATCCTCTACCTAGCAATCGAGAAGGATGCGATAGGGGCTATATTAGCACAAGAGAGTGAGGGGAAAGTTGAAAACGCAGTGTATTATCTGAGTAAGAAGCTGCTGCAGTATGAGGCTAATTATAGTTTGGTAGAGAAGACGTGCTTGGCTGTGATCTGGGCAACGAAGAAGCTCCGTCACTACTTTCAATCTTACAGTGTGTAAGCAATTTCTAGGCATGATCCCTTGAGGTACGTTCAACAGACACCTTCACTTACGGGAAAGCTAGCAAGGTGGTTGGTTCTGCTTATTGAGTTTGACATAGACTATGTGGTAAAGAAGGTGGTGAAGGGAAGAGCAGTAGCAGATTTTCTAGCCTAGAACCCGATAACCGGCAATCAAAAGTGGGAGTTAGAGTTTTCGGATGAACATTTAGCAGCAATAGAAGTGCAAGGATGGAAAATGCACTTCGACGGAGCTGTGAATAGTCAAGGAGCAGGTATAGGTGTAGTCCCAGTCACGCTAGAAGGAGAAATGATCCCAATGGCGAAAAGGCTCGAGTTTGTTGTAACGAACAACTAAGCTGAATATGAAGCTTGCATCTTTGGTCTGGAAGCATTACGCAGTGCAGGGGCAGAAGATGTCACTGTATACGGAGACTCTATGCTGGTTGTGAAGCAAGCCTCCAAAGAGTGGGAAATGAAAGAGGATAGATTGCGCCTGTATTGGGATTATTTAACTACTGTGTTATTATCCTTTACTCAATGCGAATTTTTCCACCTGCCAAGAGAAGAGAACCAGGTAGCAGATGCCTTAGCTACTCTAGCATCTATGTGGGAGAGTGGAAAGCAACCAAAGGTCAAACCTTTGATCCTGACGAGATCCCAAAACCCTTGTTATGAGGAAGTAAGGGTCATGCCAATGGATGTTGCCGAGAGGCCTTGGTTCTACAATCTGCAGCGATACTTAGAGACGGGACAGTTCCCTGAGGATGCAGAGAAGAAAGAAAGAGTGTCGTTGAGAATGCTATCACGATAATTCATCAGCTACAACGGGATGCTATATAAGAGAATGCCGACTGGTGTGCACCTAAGATGCGTCGATAAAGTTGAGGCTCAGGAACTCATGGAGGTAGTGCACAGAGGAGTATGTGGGCCACATATGAATTGAACAATATTGGCAAAGAAGATAACTCGTCAGGGGTACTTCTGGTTGACCATGGAGACGGACTGTGTCAAGTTCGTAAAGAAATGTCATAATTATCAAGCTTATGGCGACATCAGTCATTTACCGTCCATGGAACTACAGGGAATGACTTTTCCATGGCCGTTTGCAGTTTGGGGAATCGATATTATTGGGGAGATAAGACCAAAGGTGTCAAATGGACATCGATACATCATAGTGGCCATTGACTATTTCTCCAAATGGGTTGAAGCTGAGTCCTACGCTACGGTCGGTTCGAAGCAGATGGCAAGGTTCATTGAGAAGAACATAATTTACCGATACGAACTACCTCATCATGTCGTCACCGACAAAGGTGTTCAATTTCGAGCTGAAACCGCTGCTTTGCTACAAGAGTATAAGATCGAGCATCACAAATCGTCTCCTTACAGACCGCAAGCAAATGGTACAGTAGAGGCTGCAAATAAGAATGTTAAAAAGATCTTGTCCAAAACACTTGAGAATTACAGGGACTGGGCAGATTATTTGCAGTTTGCATTATGGGGATATATGACTACTGCTAGGACATCGACGAGAGTCACTCCTTATTCCTTAGTATACAGATGTGAAGCTGTATTGCCGATAGAGGTTGAGATTCGGTCATTAAGGGTTCTTTTGGAATCTAAGATCCCCGAATATCAGTGGGTGGAGAGCCGCTTAGCACAACTTGCATTGTTCGATGAGAAAAGGATGAAGGTCATGTATCATGCACAGCTGTACTAGAGCAGGATAGCTGGAGCCTATAATAAGAAAATCAAGCCGGGGAAGATCAAAAAAGGTGATTTAGTGTTAAAACTCACAAAGCCGATCATGACCGACCCTTGAGGGAAGTTTAAGTCTAACTGGGAAGGTCCGTACTTAGTGAAGAGGTTATTCTCTAAAGGCGCTGCTATCATATCTGATCTGGACGGGAATGAATTCAGAGAGCCCATTAACCTCAACAAGCTGAAGAAGTACTTCCTGTAAAAGTCTCGCTAGGGAGAAAACCTCACAAAGAGGCTGTCTAGGCAAAATTTAGAGATAAAAAAAATGAAGAAAGTAAATAGTCTTGCTGGGTCGAAAACCTCGTAAAGAGGCGGTCCAGGCAAAAATCAAGGACATGTAAACGGAGAGAGAGAATGAAAAATGGTTAGTTGGAAAACTTGCAAGGGTAAGCCAACTAATGACATGAGATATGTCAGAAGTGAAATGTATATGCATATTATGCTTAATTTAAATGAAACGGAGTGTTCTAATTATTGTTAAACATTGCATTAAGTGTTTATTACAAACTGTTTAACTTAAAAAGGGAACTCTATTACACAAACGAGAAAAGATGACTTAGTTCATAGCATAATTCTGTCTTCTTTTCTTTCGATCAATATTTTGAGCACTCGATGCTTGCAATTCTCTCGTCCTTTTACTCCTAAAAAACTTATCTTTTTCTATTTTTTGCAACTGAATCCATGCCTTGTACTGATCATCGGTGGATGGATCTCCGCTGTAGTCTATGCCCCTCTGAATAGCTCTTCGAGGCCAGGTAGCAGTCAAGTTTTCTAGAAAGTTCTGAGAAAGAGGTCCTGGCTCAAATTTAGGCACGAGCTCTGGAATGATTTGCTTTTGCCCGTACTGTCAGCAGAGGCGTGTCGGATTGTAAAATGTAGCAGAATGAAGGCTAGTTAGGGGAACGCAGTGAGTGTAGGAACGGAGAGTTACGTGTTGTACTCTCCACCAAGGACACATCCATCGGATCAAGGTGTCAGGAAAGGTTGACGCCCAACCTCAGATGTTGTCCGGAGCAGGATGCAATCTTCTGGTTCTGCAATGTTTGGCTCTGTAGCGTTCAATGTTTTACGGAGGATCTAGCAATCTTAGTTTCTCATGAAGCCACATCTGCAAGGATGATAAGTAGACAAGTTGAAGGTGACAGAATGGTAAAGTCTGGGGGCAGAAAGAGAACACTGACCTCTAACAACATCGGACTTCCAGAGAATTGCCTAGTTAAGGCAAAGTTGTCTAGCCCGATGAGCATTTTAGCTAGAATAAGAGGGAATGGGTTGAGTCCTACTTCCACCTGGCCCAATATATATAGGATTTTGGAATCGTAATTCCCCAAAAGTGAAACGAACAAGAATTGAGCGTACAGACAAAGGGCCAGCAAGCTTCCGTTTTGTCCATATTTGAGACGATCTCAATGAGAGATTCTAACTCGATCTCAAAGCCGAGAATGCAGTGAGCTGAAGACTGAGGTGAAATATCAAGCATCTGGGCCATCTGGTATTAAATAGTATGCAGATCCAGAATTCTGAGGTTAGGGATGACAAGTTGAGAAGTAGAATCTGTGATACTACCTAGTAGAGCTTCGAATTCTTCCGGTAAGGGGCATAGCTCTATAGTACTGAACCAAAAAACATATTTTTGGGAATCCCAAAATTGAGCTACGGAATGAAGGAAAGGGAAATTGATTCTTCTAGCATGAAACGATCTGAAGATTGATAGGTGAAACGGCTCTAATCTGGCCCATGATTCTCCATCCAGGCTCTTCAGGATCGACTGCAGTCATTTAAGGCTTCTTTCAGTCATGTTTAGGGGTTTTGGAAATTTCAGAGAGAGAAAATGGAAATGTGGGATGAAGAGAAGAGAAATGGAAGATGAATTGCAGATTTAGGGATTTAAAGAAGCCTGCAGCATGCTGAGGAGGCGATCGCCACATCGAGGAGGAGATCGTCCCTTGGCCAAGAGGCGATCGCCTCTTAACCAGAGATCTAAGAGGCGATCGCCTCTCTAACAGGATGATGTACAGTGATTTCAGGAGAAAACAGGATAATTTTGACTGTAAATATGAAATTCAGCTGTTGAAAGAGATATTATGCACGCAACAGACATTCATTTTATTCTTAAAACTGCAAATAGATATAATTGATTCAACAAAAGGTTCAGTTCATATAGAGATCAATGAAATGAATAAATAAATGTATGTAAAAGGACTGCTGAACATCAAAAGTAGTAAAAGATAATGTATCTCAAAAAAGGGGAAGGGGGTCCTAAGCTACAAACGCTCTACTCCGCATCCTCTGAGTCCCCAGCATCGTCTCCACCTTCTGCAGCCTGCTCACATTCGTCAGCTCCCTCCTCGGCATCCTCATCTTCATCTTCATTGATCTGCAAAACCTCAATCTGACGCTCGAGGGTAGTGATCCTCTCCTGGCTCGCTCTGTCCAAGTCCTGCACATAAGTATGAGGTAAGGAGGACATATATACATGCATACATATAGGAATAGGAAGGATACTTACCCTCCACTGCTCAGTGACCTCTAGCAGGTAGTCTCTCTGAGCTTCGATCAGCCTGTACATGTACTGATCCTGCTCTAGTGGAATCTGTATTATTAACAGAATGATCAGTACTAACGAATATTTCTAGAATAATGTAATAGACAGGTCGAAGCTGAACTTAAGTGAGTAGTGCCTGGGAGGACGCAAGAGGGATCGAGATCCTCGTCCAACTTGAGAAATCATCGAGACATCTCCCCAGGAGGGACCCAACATCTAATCAAGGAGTCAGGTACATGCGCAAGGCTGCTGATCATGGCTGGAGTAGAGGAACTGGAAGGGCCAGCAGGAAGTCCACTCTGCTGCGCTGCGGCTGAAGTACCCGCCTCACTCTGCTATGTGCGGAACCTCTGAGGGGCTCTCTCCCGTGCCTGAGGTCTAGCCCGAACTACGGGACCAGCAGCCGCAGCCTAAAGATGAAAAGTCTTGTCAGAATCTGATGACCTAACAAGAAATGAGATAAAAGTTAAAAGCATACCTGAGAAGTGGACCCTACAGTGAAACGCACTAGCTATAGGAGGTGAGATCAAATGAAATCCAGATACCGGCTCTTCACCCGCATGGTATGATCAACAGCTGGCTCCCCGGTGACAGCCTGACTGAGCTCCTCACCCTCTAACTCGTGTGCCCAGAAGAGATGCCTAGGAGGGGATTTCGGGACTCATCTGACTCGCGAGCCTCCACCCCAGTTGAGGACTCGCTCCCTGAGATACCACACTCAAAAGCCGGGGCCTCGAAGCAGGACTCTCCACAGCGAAAGGGGCCTGAAACATACTATCTCGAGGTTCCACCGGTTCTCGGGACCCCATGGATCACTCCATAGCTGCAAGAAAGGTAACAGAAAAGTAAATGCAATCAAATGAAGTACTAAACGAGTTTTTTTCTTATTTTAGGTACCGCCTCAGGAGTCAGGGAGTTCAGCCGCTCCCTGTGAACATGAACGTAGGCCAGATGCCTCCTCAGAACGTGGCTAGCACCCCACCGATGGATAGCAGGGAAATGATCAGCAATCCAGAAGATTCCCATAATCAGCTTTAGCTCTAATCCCTAGACCTGCGAGGGAAGTTTATCAGCGAATGATAACAAAAATTTGAAAAAAAGAGAGAAAGAGAGAGAAGGGTACCAGTGTGGCGGGCCAGAAGCCGCAAAACCTCTTCGCCCCGCGCACTACCTCATCTATGCTGCGATAAAGGTAGGCTAGAGCATAGCTACCCCAGTCGAAGGTAGCCACCTGATCCAGATCCCTCAGGGGCATGAAAAACATCAGATTAAGGGAGCTAGTTGTATCGACAAAGAGGGTGGTACGGAGAAGGTAAAGCAGGTAAGCTTGCACCACCTGGTCGACGTCCCGGGGGGAAGTCATAGCCGCAGCTCTGTCTCTCGTATAGTGGCTCCAGATCGAATCGATCTTAATGGTATGGGTCCCCTTCATGTCCGGGACCATACCGAGTAGACGCTCGATATAAGCAATAGTGTCAGGGCTGGTCTTGTGTAAGCTCACGTCGAAGGGAACTGCATCTCCAGCGCATGCAATCCCAGTAATCACAGCGAATGACACAGGATCTACTGTCAACTCTCCGAAGGGAAGGTGGAATATGTGAGTGGTGTCGAACCACCTCTCCATCAATGCATGCAGGGGCTGGTAGTCGGTCTTCCCCTGCTCCTCAGGAAGAGATAAGATGAAATCCTCAAATCTAGTATCCTGGATCCGGTCTCTCTGGTCATCTGTGAGCTCGTTGTAGAAGACTCGAGCCCCATGGAAGTTCCCCGCACCCTTGAATGTCTGTGCGTCATGCTGTCGAAAAAATCAGGGAAGTTTACTTAGTATTGATTAGTTGAATGCTGTAAAATTTGAAAGAAATTGATCAAATGTAGAGAATTCTGGTCAAGGGATGATCGCCTCTTGACCAAGAGGCGAACTACCTCGTCCTGACCAGGAGGTGAATCGCCTCTCCATCAAGCAAGAGACGATCGTCTCTTAGTCAAGAGGCGTTCGCCTCTTAGCCAGGAGGCGATCGCCTCCTCGAAGAGGCGATTGCCTCTGCAAAGCGAACAGGCAGACCGGTTCGAAATTTGATCTATTTTCGGATTTTAATCATGCATTGTCTCATTTTTCTAATCCTAAGTGAAGAATAAACATGTATAACTATTAACCCGATGAATTTTGCAGGAAATAGTAAGATTTGGGGCACTAACCTCTCCTGAAGTGAGAGAACATATGTGCATCCTCAGGTCTGCCAGAATGGGGATCGTGTCTCCCCTCGAGTATTTGTGCGTGCGCGGGGGGTGGATCAAAGGAGGGACGAGGTCCCAGGGTGGAAGAGGCGAAGTACTCTCAGCATCCATGATCGAAAGGTAGAAAGCGTGAGGAGAAAGAAAGAAAAAGAGAAAAGAAAAGAAAAGAGAAAAAGGAGTAAGTGAAAAAAAAGGGGTTAGGTTCCCTATTTATAAGAAAAATGAGAGTGGGCTTCTGAGGAAGTGGGCCTTCGGCAATACTAGAACAGGAAAAGGGAGTCAGGTAGGCCCACTTAGGAAGGGGAGGCCCGTTGGCTAAAAAGAAGGGGCCCACTGCATGACGTTTCAAAAAAAAAGAAAAAAAATAGTTGTTAGAACAGTCTGAATAGGTGTTCAGTCGGGCGAGGTCCCCGAGGCATCATGGTTATTTGAGCAAGTGTTTGATAGGGCGAAGTTCTCGAGGTGTGTCGTTCGTGTCTAAATTTTAAAACATGTGCAGTTCAAGTGACTGACTTGAAGTCAGGGATCAGTTATGAAGTGTCTGATCAAAGCATCAGCGAAGAAATGTCTAATCGAAGTATCAAAAAGAAGGAATTGCCTCTCGGGCCAGTAAAACCCGAGGATGACGGTGTGAGCTTCCTACAATCAGAACAGAAGGAACTGCCTCTCAGGCCAGTAAAACCCGAGGATGACAGAGTGAGCTTCCTGAAATCAGAACAGAGGGACTGCCTCTCTGGCTAGGAAAACCTGAGGATGATGGTATGAGTTTCCCATAAAGTGGTAAAGTCGGGCTTGATAGAGCTCCCGAAGATCACAGTTGGTGAGATGACTGTTCGGGTTTGAATCCCCGAAGTCAGCAAGTGTTGAGTAACTGTATGGACCAATAAAACCCTAAGATCATGGTTTCATTTCAGGTCGAAGAACTTATCTCTCGGGTGACACCTGAGAGCGATGTATGTCGTTATTATTCTTTTTGTGTGTTGTGTGTGTTGATTTTTCGAAAATTTAAATGCATGCGTGATGTTTCTTTGTCAAAAATTCAAGGGGGCAAACTGTAGACACCCGGTTCGGTTAGCCCGTGATAGGGGACGAACTGTCGCTGTTCAGTTTGATCGGCCCGCAACGAAGGCCCGATGATGAAAGCTCGAGCTCAAATGCAAGAAATATTTGAAAATCCTTTTAGAATAGTGCCTAAACCTATTTTAGCACCCAACATACCCAAAACTCCTTAAGAATCCATTTAGAAAGCCCAGCCCGTCAGACCCAAGCCAAGACCCTTGAGCCCAGCTTGGCCCATGCAGGCTCAGGCTCAAGAGGCGACCCCTCCTGGTAAAGGGGCAATCGCCCCTAGCCAAGGGGCGATCACCTCCTAGGCTCCCACTTGCATGCTGCATTAAATACAGCATGTAATTAGCAGAGAAGTGGGTCCCCGCGCCTAACCCTTTGCTCCAGCACGCAAAAAACCACATTTTGAGAGAAAAATGAGTGTATTTGAGGAAGCTTGGGGTAAAGAGAAGGAGAGGTGATTAGATGGGTAGTGGTGAGGCTTAAAAGGAGAGGAGAAGGAAGAGAGAAGGAGGACTTTTTGGAAAAAGGATCTGATTCTTAGAAAGAAGAAAGGAGCATGAAAGAAACCAGAGGAAGCAAGAGGTTCT
>CATIWK010217306.1:0-10159 GCA_949634005.1 Mallotus japonicus
CATTTTGACTATTAAAATTTAGCAATTATAATTCACTTAATAGTTGATTCTTAAACAAGTTATAAATAGAATTAATAGTTGGATAAACATTCAATCCTCGTGGGATCGACTTTTACTTCTTCTATATTACTTGACGAACTCGTATGTTTGCGAGAATCAATCACAACAGCAGCAGCCTCTGTTAAGGTGAACACAGACCATTTCTGTAATGCCAAAACTGTTGAATGCCCGGTTGGACAATCGACGAGAAAAATTATTAGTTATGGAAGATTGTTGAAAAGAATTGGGGGATTTGGATCATTTAGAGTATGCACCCAACCCGATGGTTGCGTCGCAGTGAACCCAAAGGCCAAGGCCACCCGTCCTTGCTTTCCTCAGGATCATTGCAGAGATCACTACAACTAATTATAAACTATTAATTCAAAGCTCATTTATAATATATGTAAGGTGGATCATAGCATATTAATAATATAAATATATAAATATTTATTTTGTAATATATATATTCAGATATATATATATATATATATATATATATATATATATATTTATTTATTTATTTATTTAAATTACTGCTATTAAAAATTTATTAAAATTTAACTAATCTAGTATAAAAGACAGTTAAATTTTTTTAGTAATTAATTTAATACAAACACGTACATTATGACTTTCAAATAAGATTAATAGCTAAACATCAGCTCATGTTAGTACAAAATTAAGCTCTTTTCTCAACGGTTGATGTACCAGATAACGATTGTTGGCGAACAGTGGACCCAAACCCAATAAGACTTCTGAAGCACCTTGTTAAATGGTTTAAGCTTGGCAAGATGCACACCACACGCTATAGATATACACACTCGGCCATTGGCAGTTAGCTAACTGGTGCTAATACTCGTTACGTTAAATGGTACACCAATGCCACAACTACTGCCTATACTAGCACGCACTGATTTTGTATTTGACTATGTCAAAATTGCAACTGCTTGATTGTCTGGTCAGGTTATGCCATGAGCATTGAGAAACATGCATGCCTTTCTTTTAGTCTTTATCACCTGACAGTTGTGGGAAAGAGCTTAATTATGAATGATTTATTGTTTTTAAAAAATAAATCGATTTATTAAAACATGAAGTGGGTCCAATAAACTTCATCTTATAGAACTATTATATAAAAAAATTTTCAATTTAAGAAAAATACGGACCAAATTTTTAAGAGTATGAATTATAGAGTCTATTAAACTGATGATAGTTAATTGGTTAGGATCTATTAAAAATATTATATAAAAAATGACCTCTATTTTGTAAAATTTTAATAAATATTTATTGATATTTGCAAAATTGATAATGTTTTATAAATTTATTCTAACTTTATAAAATGTTGATGTTGATGTTGATGTTGTAAACCATAACATTTTTTGAATGAAATGTTGGAGTTCAGAAATCAAGAAACGCATTCGACAATCTCAACTAGGTTGATACCCTCTTAGTGTTTGCATCACGCTTCTGTAGTCCAAAAATAAAATTAAAATGAAAATAAAAGAGTTTGACAAAGTATAAGTCGGAATTGATAAACTCATAACGTGAAATCATTAAAAGTTAATAGCTGACTGTAATCATAAACTTGTCTAAAGAAAGCAAAATTGATGCAAAGTTTTGACGCTAAAAACATTATTTAACAGTCTTCCTTTTTTAACTTAGTGATGACACAAGTAATGGACATTATAAGATTGAGGTTATGGGTTCGATCCCACTCTCCTTGACCTCTCAGTAGTTTAAAAAAAAAAAAAACCATTATTTATTAACTACCTAGCACTAGGCAAGCTCATTTCAAGTGAATTGCTCATCAAATTGATGGAGGTGATGTTTCTTTGCATCCTTTCAGGTCTTTCAGATTCCATCTCAATAGCCAAGCATTCTTTTAGTTCCGCCAATACATGATTAATGTCTGGCCTTTGCACTGCTGTTGGTGGCACACAGGACATGGCTATCTCAACAGCTTTCCAAGCAGAATTAGTGTTGAATTCACCTTGTAGCCTTGGATCTATAATGCCTGTAATATCCCCATTTTCAATTGCTGGAGCAACCCATTGAACAATGTGAGTCCTGCTCTCATGGTCTCGTATCACTACAGGCTGGCCAGTGATTATCTCAAATAGAATAACTCCAAAGCTGTAAACATCACTTCTCTTATTTAAGTTTCCCGATGCAACAAATCTGTACAAAGAGAATAAGCAATTAATTACGAATTCGCAGAACTGAGACATGCATGATGGCCCTAAATTGCATTAAGAAATGAACTAAAGATGATTTATATTATGTGAACACTTACTCAGGATCGACATAACCAAATGTACCAGCGGGACGAGTTTTTACATGAGAGTCTTTCTCAGTAGCAAAAGCTCTAGACAACCCAAAATCAGATATCTTTGCCTGGAGATTTTGGTCCAATAACATGTTAGAAGTTTTCAAGTCTCTATGAATTATTGGTGGCCTGCAACCGTTATGTAGATAATCCAAACCTGCAATTTTTCTAAAGCCAGTTATGTAAGCAGCTGATTGATTTAAAAAAAAAAAAAAGAAAATGACAATTCGTGAAGATGATTTATGTCAGAGAATTGGACCCTGTGCTGCATCTACTGCAATTTGAAGTCTTTGTATCCAGCTCAATACATTAGCGCTCGAATGATCTGCAACCAAATATTTATTAATTATCCCGCAAGCTTATGTAACTAATAAAATAAAAAAATACTGAATCAGTACCTGATAGATGCTGCCTCAGGTTTCCATTTTGCATGAATTCATAAACCAACGCCATGTTATTTGGCTCCTCACAGTAGCCAATGAGTGACACCAAGTTTCTGTGATAAATAACCTTTAAGAGTTGGACCTGCATGCACCGAAAGCTACTCTGTCAATAGGCATAAAAATTGTCAAGTCTGTGCGTCATGCATCTCATGCATTCTTCAGGAATTTTAAAAAACCACTGCTGGCTGCTTCCTTTTTATCTAACCTCTGATTCGAATTCCTTGTACCCTTGTGTTGAAGACTGAGACAACAATTTCACAGCAACTTGAGTTCCATCTTTCAGGTTGCCGAGATACACTTTTCCGAATCCTCCTTCTCCAATGATGTTTCTGAAATCATTTGTGACACTAACAATTTCAGAATATGTGAAGTGTTGATTCTTTGATTTAAATGACGTTTTCTTTTCGGATCCTGTAGAAGACAAGAAAAAATGAGTATAATCAACGAGATCTCAAGTTTAAACACGAGTCAGAGCCCAATTATCCAAACAATGGCTACCATTATTATGTCGTCTATTCATTCTCCAAACAATGGCTACGATGCTGAAAATTAGGAGGAGCGCCAAAATTGAGAAAACTGAGGCAGCAATTATAACAAAACCATGCTTCTTTTTCTCACAGGATTCACCATGGCATTCACTTGGATTTCCCTCCAATCTACCATCATGCACAATTAAGTTGAGATTAACGTTGTATATGCAAGAGAAATTAAGAAAAGAAGGGCTAAAAAATTATGTATACAAAATTTAGCTTATATATGATGATCAAACCTAAGCTGCAATATTCTATTTTTCAACTTCTCAATAAGAGATTGAGGAATAGGACCCGTAAAGTTATTTCCAGTTAAATTTCTGCACATGATATAAATTAAAAAAAATGTTACATATCTATGTAATCTATGCTTAAAAAAATTATTGTAATGTAAAATATAATTTTTTTTGGGCAAATGGATTTCACACATACAGTAATAATTTCTTTTATATATATACACGCGTGAGACTTACAACATAGTTAAATTTGGCAGTTGCCCTAAAAATTCCGGCACTTTCCCATTCAATTTGTTGTATGACAAATCTCTGAATAAAAACGAAATAGATGTCAAAATTTCTGTCACTTGAATACTTAGCAGGAAGAATTTTTTTTCCATCTGTTTCCTATGAATACCCATTAATTCCCCGCTAATTTTTTTTTATACAACCTGTAAATTTTTAATTTATGACTAACAGACATATGAAAAAGCTAATACTATCTAATTTATAATATGAACACTAGTTACCTAATCATTGAACAAAACTAGTCAGGATGGTCTATAAAACCTTGCCCACACCATAAGTAAGCTAAAAGAAACAAAGTTATTAATTAGTTAATTATTTATTATTAACCCTTACAGGAACTGTATGGCTCTGAGCATGGAGAACGAGGAAACTATCTCTCCTTCCAAGTTACTTGAGCTAAGATTCCTGCAATTTTCAGTTTAAATTAGGTGTTACATCATTAAGATATTGCAGACAGAAAACTTTTCCTATAAAACTCACAATGAGATGATCATGGGAGGATCACTAAAATTGCCATCGCTGCAGCGCAAACCATTCCATGAAAAGGCTTTTGGCATGCATGGATCTCCTTGCCAGTCCTCTCGGTTTACCTTGTATACTCGCTTGATGTCCAATAAAGCATCCACTGTTTATATATGCGTGTATATACACGTCAGCAGAGACATAAACATGAAATAACCTGAGAATAGATTATATATAAAAATATAGAAAATAAATAACATACATACCGTTTGCTGGTTCTGTTGGTGAATAGGTGAGGCAGGGCCATACTACATAAAGCTCAAAGGCGTTGAGGATGGGCGGAAGGCCAGGCACTGTTGAATATATGGAAAAGGTAACAGATTCATTACGTTGTATTGATATTCTATCCGAACGTACGATCTGTGGCTTCAAGTAATCAAGGGCAATAGGTCCATAGCTGACATCCTTCAATGAAATCATGACTTGTCTTCGTTTCCCTTGTTCAATCTTTGTAAGTTCAGCGAAGTAAAAGTAGAAATAATAATCATATGTTGTGGTATAATTATTAGTATATGTATAATTCAATGAATTGAGGCCACTCTCAGCTGGCTGTACGGCTGTCCTCAGAACTTCAACTGGTACTTCCTTAAAATTGGAATCATTAACGCCTGGGAAGTTGACATCAGATGCGTTGATAGAATCCCAGCCAGGCTTCGTGTATGAAGCCCAGTAGCGATCATATGCATCATCCTTTGGCCTATGTATATATAGATGAGATTCATAATCAAAATGCATCAATAAATGCCAAGCACCAAAAACCATAATTGTACTGAATAATCAATCATAGTGATATGGCTTTAGTTTTAATTTCTGATAACAATTTTACCTTAACCATCCATTCACTGCATAGTTCCCGAGGTCTAAGATGAGCTGTTCTATCAATGATAGTGATCCAATTTTGTAAATGGAAGTGTTCAATAATGGTCGTATTTGTAGCGCTGAAATGAAAGGTGTTCCGGTGCCAGTGTTCACAAGACAGATATCAATAGTATCAGCTAAAATATAGTGTATACCCTCAATCCTGTACCTCGTATTTATTATTTGTGCCCAGTAACTAACCCCAACATAGAGATCAAATCTCGGAAATCTATTATTGCCGTCGTAATTTCCATAATAGAAATAAGCTCTGATGTAGTAGTAATGGTGTTTGTCTTGGTCATCAGGTTTAAGGGTATAACAGTTCTTTCTTCCTTGTGGAAAGCTTCTTAAGCTGTTAACAGACAGGCCAACACGATCATCGTCATAATTGTATTCTGGAGATACATTATGAATTTCTCCAGTGCTCACAAAATCTGTATCCGACTTAAAAAAGATTCCTATTCTTTCATCAAGATAATCTTTGTCTGTCCCACAATCGATAGTTATGAAACCTGAAATTTTGAAAAATTATGTTACTTATATCACTGAAATCAATCAAATAAATTAATATGGCTGCTATTTTTTAACAGTATCAAAACAAAATATATATCTGCTACACCTGAATTTTCAGAAGCAAGCTCTCTTCTTTCAGCATGTTCAATATCATTCACTGCTTCTGCCAGTTTAAAGTGTCCAGCAACCGGAGCAAAGATCAGCCATAGCATTGAAATCAAAGAGAAAAGTATTTTCCAACAGTGCATGGTTCTTTCGTAACAAGTAGTGATCACAGATCTGATCACTGGGTCCTCACCATTTATTCTTATTGCAAGACTTAACTATAGTGGGATATTTTACTTGGAGTTTGAATCAGTCTTTATTTTATTATTATAATTTTTTTTTTTCGTGTTATAGCTTCCAGCATAGTACATTTAAAAGTCACCTGTGAGTAAAATATGGGTTGCTGCTCCTAGTTTATAGTTTACTTTTAAAATTTTGAATTTTATTTTTATTCTTTTATTATAGAAAAGTCAAATAATTTAAGCATCAAACCAACTGTATAACAAGACAATCATCATTTTAAATTATGTAAAAGTTAATTTCACGGTCAATTATAGTGGAATTTGAAATTTACGAAAAATAACCACAAGACTACTTATAAAAAAATTAATAATTATAATTTTGTTCAAGTCGAACTGGATTAATAATAGTTTAATGAATTTTAAATATCAGTGATTCAGACAAAAAAATTTAATAATAATAATTTTTTTAGAAATTAAAATGATGTTGAACAGTCCTACAATATATGTGAACATAAATGACTTATTATTAATAGAATTATATGCTTGTTGAGGCCTCTTCAAATATTTTTTCTTTGTAATAATCAGAAGAAAAAAAAATCAGAAGGTAGTCCTTATTAATTTGAATAACTTGGCTAAAACTGCTTAATATTTTTGGCTCGTCATGTTTTAAAACTTTTAAACCTTTAGGCAATGAATTCCAAAATGAAATAACAGTTTTGTTCTAAAAAATGCATGTTAAACATTAATTTGAATATTATTTTAATCAAAGTCGTTGAAATATTGCCTTATATGAAAGGAGTAAGGTGTTAAGGGAATATAGTGTATATACAACTCAATATGGTTTTCTCAGAGAGGCATTTAAAATGGACATAAAATTATTATCTCAGATACATTTGAAGACACGTTCCAGCTCTTTTATTATTATTACTACTATGTTCTGAGTCAAAAATATATGCAAAACACATTTTTTTGGTTTTTAATTAGGTTTGACTAAGATTAATATTTTTGCAAAATTTGAAAGACATATATGGAATTTTTTTTAGGTTGAACTAAGGTTAAAATTTTTTGAAAAATAACATTTGGTGTAGCCTGTAAATAGTTTAATGGTTATTTTTTCTAAAAATATCTTGCAATGTATGATTGAAATTCTGTTGTCATAATTTTACAAAATTAATTTTTATTTAATGAAAATTTTTTTATTATTTAATTCATCAATATTTAAATTATTTGAATTTTTATTAATAAAAATATTTAATACATAATATATGTTAATTAATTATAAATATTTAATACATGACATATATGTGCAAATTATTTGATGAAAATAAAGATATTTTTGTAAAAAAAATATGAAAGTTAAGATTATATTTGTAAAAAGATGAAAGTTAAAAATAGAAAAATTACTAATTTTTTTAATTTCCACATTATCAATTTGTTACAAATTTGAAAATATGATAAATTGACGAAAATGACTAAAATTAATAGTAGAGTAATGTAATAACTCATAAATTTTTATAAAAATAAAAGTAAGAGTCTGACACGTGTAAAGTATAAAACGACGAAGTATTTGAAAGTCCATTAACTTGCTGACTTGGTTTGTTAGATTAAGTCAATTGGCAAGTCAATAGCTTTGTTGGGTTGCGCCAATTTCTTCAAGATGGAATTGCATACCCAACTTTTCACGTTCCCGTATACTCTACGTTCGCAGAGTTAATTGACTTGTAAATATTTTTTCTTATTCCAAATAAATTGCCGCCGGATGATATGTGTTGGATAAAATCTTTAATCATTTATTTATATGGATATCTAAATTCATGTAATTCATTTAAATATTATATAATAATTAAATATTAGTACTAATATTAATTTGAGTGTATCTGCAAAATACGGGCTCTTACTTCTTTGCTTGGATGAGGCAACTTGAATTTGTGATCCAATCGACCAACAAGCATGAGGGAGGGATCCAAGATATCACTACGATTGATATATTTTGGGATCCAAGATGTCGCCACCACCTCATTATTTTAAAAAAATCGAACTTTTTGCATATATTTATCATTATTTCCATAATACCCACCATAAAAAATAAGGAAAAAAACATAGAAAAAATTGTAATGATGAGCAGAAATGGCAGAAGAGAGTAATATGAGCTGAATGATTTGCTGCCTATAAAGTTATTAAAATCACAATTATTAAAATCACAACGTTAAAAGTGAATAATCCTTAAATAAATTAAGATGACTAAATTAAAAAAATTGTCATGCAATTAATCTATTTAATTAATAGCCGATACAAATATCAAAAGTACCATTCAATTGTTTTATATTCGAACACTTTTAAATTTATGTCTCTAGCTTATTTTTCTTAACATGACGACACTTTTTATTAGTGTCGATACATAAGTATCTGAATAGAAATTATTATTATTATTATTATTTTTGTAGTGAGCTAATAATTGGGTGCAATATTTCAAGTGCTCACTAATTTCGCATTAGATTGTTGGAGTTTTTTTTTTTTCAAATGTCATTTTCATTGAATTATAATAGTTTTCATTTTATGTTTGGATGGATGAGAAATAAGTAGGAAAACAAGTTGGTCTATAGGTTCATTCAATAAATAAATTTCCGTTGCATTCAAAATGAAAGCAACTTGATTCTCTCAAAAAAAAAAAAAAAAAAAAAAAAAGAGGAAAATGAGAGCAGCTTGTTGAGGGAGATGTTAATCTATTGGCTCCTCTTATTGGATGCAGAGTATAGTTGGCTCCTCTTGGGATCTTTTCAACTTCAGCAAAGTGCACAAATTTTTATTGGGGTTATACGATCGTGATATTCCTAGAAACAGCAATTCCCTCAAGCATGACAATAATAATAATTCACTTAGCAGTACTCAACACACCAACACTAGCTTGTGCGTTAATAATTGAATTTCTTTGAGGCAATTTATCAAACTCCATAGACCCTTAATAAATCAACGAGTTTGGAATCGGCATTACATACACTCAACCTCATTCATCATCACTTGCACGCCTTATGCTCAATTGGGAGGCATATATAAGAGGGGTGATAATAAGTGAAGCAGGCCGCGAACACCACAAGATTTTTTTTTTGTAAAATAATTTTGCTGCCCCAAATACTGGGGCTATATATCAATGGAAAGTTTTTGTTATTTTACGGGTCAGCAACAACATTGTTGCTGTCGGAGCCCGCAACATTAATTATTATCCATATAAGAGATACATGTATAGGGGTATTTACCTTTTTATGGTAAAAAATTCAACAAATTCCCAATTTGTAGTATTTTTTAAAAAAATTCCATTTTTATGGTGCTTTTTTTTTTTTAAAAAAAAAAATTCATTTCGCCGTTTTAAATGGCGAAATTGCAAATGGATAAAAATTCAGACAATCAGTCGGTCTTACTGGCGAAATGCAAAAAAAAAAAAATTGAACTACCATTTTGCCAATCTTACTGGCGAAATGGTGTTTAATTAAAAAAAAAAAGTAAATCGCTGGTCTTACTGGCGAAATGCCTCTTACATGAAATGGCCATCACTCATGCACGTACACACGCTTATCCACACACACTAATAATTAAAAAAAATGCATAAAGAATAAGAATAATAATAATAATAATAATAATAATAATAATAATAATAATAATAATAATAATATTATTATTATTATTATTATTATTATTATTATTATTATTAAATTAATCATAATAATGTTAAAAGAAAAATAATAATAAAAAATTAAAAATTAACAATTTTGCATGGCCAAACCAAAATAAGTAAATAAAATTAATACTTATTTTTAATTGTAAATATATAAAAACCATTTTTTATTTTTACACAGTTTTTTTTTTCAAATTTCAACGTAAAAAATACTGGCCATGCATAATTATGCATAATAACACCACAGGCCATGCAAAAACATATTGACCATGCATAATTATGCAAAAAAAATTCTGCAAAAAAAAAATTGGTCATGCATAATAAAAATTGAAATGGGCCATTATGGCCTAGTTTTTTTTGTTTAATTTTTAATTTTTAATTTTAAAATTATAATGATTATGATTAATTAATTATAATAATATTAAAAATAATATAATAATTATAATAATATTA
>CATIWK010217362.1:0-27740 GCA_949634005.1 Mallotus japonicus
AAATTAATAAAAATAAAATCAAACTTCAGTTTGAAATCAAATTTTTAGAGTGGAAGAATTTTACTCACCCCTACTAATAGTCATCTTTTTTTGAAAAATATCATAGAATATTTTAATTATGCAATTGACCAATAGATCGTATGATTTTATTAATTAAAAAATATTATTATGTCTATACATGAGGACATGAGACATAAAACGGGATATAAGTATGTGGCCATAAAATCATGAATTTTATATACTGGTTGTAGATTTTTGTTATTATTCTCATACCTATTTTGTAAATTGTAAAACTGTACCTTTCATTATAATCACTATCCATTTGCATATGAATTGTCGGTGCTTACCATGAAAATTAAATGCGAAATGTGTTTTAAATTTTTTTTTTTTAACAACTGGGAGTTAAAGAGAGTGGAAATCAAACTCATGATCTTACTTTATAATGTCCATCACATGAATCACTAGACTATAAAAAAAGAACAAATGTATTTTTAAATTCTCTATCAAAATAACAAAATCAATAATTTTCTTTAACATCAGTGCAAATATCATATAAATTATTTTTTAAAATTGTTTTATAGTATCAAATATAATATATGTACTAAAACATTAGATGATTAGTTATGTATGAGTATTATAATGTCATTAGAGTTAGAAGAGCTTAATTATTTTGTATGATTTACTCGCTAATCAAAAATTAAATCAAAACTGAAAGTGTTTTATTCTTATTATAAAATTTATTTATTTCGATTTAGTTTACTTGGAATATTTTGAATATAGGATCCAAAAAAAATTGGTCAAAACAGACAGTTTCCAATTAGTACGACGCGTTGCAAATATTCATTGGGCAGTTTTAGAGGGTTAGTCATTCTACGACCCGCTGACTTTGACTTAGCTGAAGAGAAGATTTTAATACGTAGATTATGACCAACAATCTTTCGCATTAGCTTGCAGATAGTTTTTTTTTTTCGTTTAAGTTAGGTTTTTAAAAAATGGTAATGATTTTTGTACTTTTTCTCTTGATAATTGTACTCTATTTTAACTTTATTAACTATTTAAATGATTTAATTATCCTTAATTTAAAATAATTATATACCTTTTACTATTAATATTAACTCAAAGAATTATTTAATTCATATAGATAAAAATCTAATAACTTTAATACAAATAATTTATTTTAATTTAATAATTTTTATATTACCACCAAAAATTATTTGTAACTTTATTAATTTATTATGTTATTTTATTTTATGTTCAATTTATATTGTTAGATTTTAAAATAATTATATTTATTTGCTAATTTAATTATGTAATATATATTTTTAGTTTTTAATACTTTAATGCTTTTAAATGTTTATACAAATAATATTTGCATTTTAAAAAAATATATTTTAAATTTAATTTTAATTTTTTCAATCAATTTTTTTTAATAAAAGTGATAGGATATAATACTGAAAAACTTATATGTATTTAAAAATTAATATAAAATAAAATAATTAAAAATACTTTATATGTATTAATTTTTTTTAAAAAATAGAACAGTTAAGTTGATATGAATTCATAAAATATGCTTTTTAGTTATTTTATTTTATATGAATTTTGTCAATACATATAATATTTTTTGTATTATTCCCTTTCATTTTTATTTTAAAAAAATTGAATGAAGAAAATTAAAATTAAATTCACCGTTGATTTTTAAAAAAATGTAAATATCATTTATATAAACACTTAAAAGCAGTAAAAAATTAAATATTAATTATATAATGCATAGTTAAATAAGAAAAAAAATAGAACTATTTTAATAGTATAAGTTGAACACACAGTAAAATAATATAATAAATTAATAAAATTATAAATAATCATGAGTGATTATAATATAAAAACTATTAAATCGAAGTAAATTATTTATATTAAAATTATTGGATTTTTATTATGTATGAATAATTAAATAATTTTGTATTTAATATTAATTATTGTGAAAGGTATATAATCATTAGAAATTAAAGGTAACTAAGTCATTTATATTGTTAATAAAGTCAAAATGGAGTGCAATTATCAAGAGAAGGAGTGCAAAAATCTCTACCTATATTCTATCCTCCCTCATTTTTCTCAATTTCAAACATAGTGTAAGAGGGTTTTTGTCCCGCATATACATTATAATCAAAATATATAATAGAATACTAAAACATCAAATATAATAATAAAAATAATAATAATTCGATTGATTTGTTTATATTTTTGTCTAATATTAAGTGAATGTAGTAAAAAAAACTAACTTAAGTTTGAATATGCATTTATATCCAGCACTACTAGTAAGATGTTATTAATTTTATAACAATAATTTGTAAAAAAATTATCTACTTTGTCAATCATAAATTTGAATTGGCTAGATTTTTTTTTAGAGAAAAATATTAATCTTTTTATTTTTTTACAATTGGAGAGGAAGAAGTAGGAGAATCGAACCGTTCTTTTTATAAGGGAGTCAAAACTTTCTACCATGAAATTAGAGGAGGCCGACAGATGAATTTTCTTTCATTAAATATTAAAAGTATATGTTAATAAAAAAAATTGATTTAAGAGGAAGAAGTAGGAGATTCGAACCGCCTTTATATGAGGGAGTTAAAGCTTTGTACCATGAAATTAGGGGAGGCCGACAATGAAATTTCTTTCATTAAATATTAAAAGTATATTTTAATAAAAAAAATTGATTTAAAATAATATTTTATTTAAGGAAAAGAGAATTTAAAAACATTTGCATGAAATGATTGAGTGTGTACATGAGAGTATGGTTGTAAGTTGATTGTCATTACTTTGATATGGGCCAACATAAGTCCCACTACTAGTACAATTATAGGAAACCCTACTCTCTCTTAATATTACTTTATATACGTGCGTCACTGTTTTCTTTTACTTTTTATTACTTCTCCTTAGATTTTTAGCTAACCTTTTTTTAATTCATCTTTCACAATCAAAATGGTAAATGGACAGTGAATACAAATTCTCAACCTTTACCTTTTGTAATTTTTATAAATAAAACTACTAATTAAACTATCCCTATTAACATTTACTTTATATTTATTTATTTATTAAATATTCAATAAATCAAGATTTATAAATTACCCAACGGAATGACTTTGTTCTTTATAAAATGTTCGTCGTGAAAGAAGGTAAATATCATGTAAAAAATTCCTCTCACGAGTCCATTCAACTTAAACTTTAGAGTAGTTAGAATTTTATGGTTATTGGATATGATAACCATTATATGCTATATATGTTGAAATTATAGTGTATGTATTGTTGGAACTTGGTATGCATGGTCTTGAATTTACATAATAAACTACAGTAATATTAATGTAAATAAAAATGAGCAAACCTTGAAAAGTCGATTAATTTTAATTATAGTTCAAGTTATTCATTGATTAACTAAGTAAGAAAATTTGAAAATGTGACATGAAGATAAATATATTTTTTCCTGCATTTTGTATGAGAGAAGGATTCTTAGCCAAGAAGAGGTAACAAAGATTCATGAATAAGGAACGAATGGGAAAAAAGAAAATCAAAACAAGAAACTAAACATTAGGCTTTCTTTGATGAGTGTGTGCTTGTATATTCATAGATTTTTTTTTTCTAATTTACATAGAAAGAAAAAAAAAACTAAATTATATCGTGAAATTCATCAAGAAAATTACTGTTATTATGTAATGATTTTATGATATTTTATTGCATATTTACAAAATTCAGCTTTATTAGCCAATATTATAAAAGTGTAGGAAATTCAATTTCAAGTAAAATCATATATGTCGTGATATTTTGATCATAAGTCCAATAACATGAGACAATTAAATTTAATACTTATAAACTTTTTTTTTTTTAAGAATAAAACCATTAAGATAAAACAAACATGCAATATTGTCGAAAAAAATACACAAATAGATAGCTATGTTATTTTAGTAAATTTTTTTTTTATCATAGTACAGCGAGAGAAAAAGAAGAATTTAAACATGAATTCTCCTTAAATGCCTCAAAAAATATGGTCATTAAGCTAAATTTTAATGGCTAGTAAAAATAATTAACAGTGCTTCTTAATTATTAATTCAAATAAAATTATATAACTATATATTAGTTCATAATTAATTACAATAGAATAAAAATAAAATTTCAATAGAAATAAGAGATTAAAGTAATATATATATATATATATATATATATATAAGGGCCAACATTAATTTTGTATAAAATTTTTAAAGATATTTTTTTTTTTTTGAAAAAATTACCATTAAGATAGTTCTGCCCTTGATAAAATGTGAATAATTCTGAAAAAACGTATTCAATGTTTACTTCATTTACAATGTATTCAATAGTTGCACCACAATCACTTAAATAACATTGTGCTCGTCGATCAAGATGATTTTATTAATATTTTTATTTGTAAAAAAATAAAAAATAAAAAATTTTAATTTTTACAATCACCTATTATCAATATTATGTATATTTAAACCATCACTAAGTAAAAGAAAAAAAATATTGCATCTACACCTCATTAAATTGATTGTCAAAAATAAGGAAAATGAAAAGGATAAGAGACGGGAAGCAATGCAATGCAATGCAAGGTAATAGGTTTATAATTATATGTAGTTGATTGTATGGTACAATAGATTATTTTATTAAAAAGTATGTGGTGCAACTATTCTAATTTTTTTTTTCTTGTGTTAGGTTGTTCAAAAAAAAAGGTTAGGTCCACCCAATCCATGCAATGTAATGTACTATTTGGAAAATTTAAGAGGTTTGGGTCCATTTCATTTAAATTCCAAGATTGATCACATCTTTTCATGGGGTCGTCAAATATATTGCATTTTTTGGTCAAAAAAAAAAAAATTATATTGCATTTTCATTTCTATCATTTTGATAATTTGTACTTTCAACATGGCATAATGTTTTTTTTTTTTTTGAGAACGAAGGTGGAGGGAGGATCAGCACCCTCAACTTTCCGTGACTGGAACTAGCCAGCTTTAGGCGAGTAGCTCAATATTTAAACACCTAGGAACACTGTGTCCCTAGAATTTTGTTTGGGGGGGATTGAACCCCCAACCTCCCACAACCCCTCCCAAACCTTGGCCACCAGGCCAAGACTTCGGAGGTGCATAATGTTTTACACTATTTGAGTTCTTATATTTGATGGTCATTTTTTTTTAAAAGAAACAATTTCAATTAAATTTACATTTCCCATGCTAATAGCACTTTAATTTTTTTTTAAATATCAATATATAAATCCTATAGTTTAAAAATATTAATGTAAATTTATGTCATTTGCTATATTTTATAAAACATGTAGAATTAAATTAAAAAATAAAATTTTAATTTTATGAAATTTATTAAGTGAGTGAAGAAAAATAAACAAAAAAAATTAATTTAAATATACTGAATTTAAAGAATAATTTACATTGATGATTACATAATATTAATTGGTGCATTATATTATTAGTTTATTTTTTACAAGTAAAATACACTTTCTTAATAATCACCATTAAATAATAAAATACACTCTCATCTAATAGCTATAAAGACAAAATAAAACAAAAGTAATTAAAAAATAAAGTTTCCATAGAATTTTCCATATTAATTATATATTATCTTGAATATTAATTTTATTTTAGTATTTAAAAAAATAGTCATTTATAATAAAAATGTAATAACATTTGTATAACACTATATAGATTTATAAGTATTAGCTAACTTGCGAGTTATTCGAGATCGATGTGAAAAAATTTATAATCCATTCTATTATTATATAGTTGAGTTCGAGTTCGAACTCCTAAATATGTGACTCGATAGGCTCATGAACGTAATCAAACCTAATCAAATTTCGTATATTTATCATTTTACCCTTTTATTGTAATATAATTATAAATATTTTTTATCGAATTGAGTTGAATTTGAATATTTTAAAATATATATTTTTAAAATTTAATTTAATTAATTGAGTCAAATCGAATCGAATCGAGTTTGAGTATATGAGTTTGAAAAATTGAGTCGAGTTGGAGTCAAATTTGAGCATTGAGTTTGAAAATTAAGTCAAGTTCAAATTTAACAGTATGTCGACTCAATTCGATTCAATTACACCCATGCAATTAGTACTAGTGTTGAAAAAATTTAGTAATTATAATGTTTTGGTGATTTAGTAATGTGGGAGACTAACATTAATAAAGAGAAAATGCAGTGACTTACAATGAACTGAACCTATTAGTACATGACCTCCTGTATATGTACTATGATTGCATGCAATCGAATTTTATATATTTATAGCCCAAAGAAAAAAAAAAAAAAACCATCAATTGATTAGAAACCACAGGATATGCTCCCTAGATTAATATTTGCCTTAGTCCATCTAACATATGTCCGTATTTTTCTTGTTCACTAAAAAATGGAAGCAAAAATCTGAGCTGAAAATGGCACTAATTAAACATGGGACAGCAAGAACAAGAAGGGTCCAGAGGTTCATGTCCTAGAAAATAAATGAAAAAAAAAATTCTTAAATTTTTACTAAAATATTCAAGCTATCACTATGATGTTATAATTTTTTTTTTTAGGCATGATGTTATAATTTTTAAAAAAATAAATAATGAAAAGTACTTTCTAGTGAACTTTTTTTTCTAATTGAGAAAATAGTTATTTTCTCAAGTGGTTTTATAAGTGGATTTGGTTTTTAGGTGGTTTTTGGCCATTTTTTTTTTCTTCTTTATTTTGTTATTTTTGGTCTACAAATAATTTGGATTTGGTTTTTTTCTCAAATCCTCCTAGTTTTACTCATGTTTTAATGGAGCTCGATCTAGATCTTTAGATCTAGAACTTTTGTTTGGTGACGTGGAAAGCCATTGAAGAAAATTATAGATTAAGGGAACAAGGATATGAAGGTGCGAATGCAGCCCGACGTTGCTGCCTAGTCCGGTCTGGCATTCCTGTCCAGTCCGGAAGTGCAAATGCAGATCCAGTTCGGTGACCTAGCTCCAGTTTGGCGTTGTGGCTCCAATCCGGCAACGGAAGTTGCTGCTGGAGGAGGATGGCTTGGATAGCAATTAGTAGAACTTGATCTATAATTTTTGAGGCAGCAAAGCTCTGTATTGTGCAGACATAATATTTTGTTCACTCCTTCTTGCATAATCTATTTACACTTGAGTAGATCTTTTAGGTTTTTTTTTATTATTATTGTTGCCATAGTCTTGGTTGATACTAGTAGTTGCTTGGACTAATATTGCTTGTTTTTTTTTTTTTATGCTCTTATGAGCTGTAGGTTTGTTTAGTCCCCTGTAGTAAGAGACTTTTAGATTTCTCTTTCAATTTTGCCATAGTCACTTGTGAAATTGGGTTAGTTAGGCTGTTTCTGAGTTTCACTAAGATGATTGAGAAGTGGTAGTCCATTTGACTATCTTATTGGCATTAGAGCTGAGGTTATGATAGCTCTTCATTTTGGTTCTTGAGTGAAATTAAACTTGAGAAAGAAATTTTTTTTTCTCGTATATTTGGAACATCAGTACAAAGGTTGCTTATATACAGCTTTTACATGAAGATATTAACAAATGAATAACTTAAATCAATGGCTAATTACTAAGTTAAAGGAATTACAAATGACTTTCTCTAAATAAAAGATTTGATACACAATTACTGAAATTAACCTAAATCAAATCTTAACACTCCCCCTTAAGTTGGAGCATGTATATCAAGCATGTTCAACTTTGATGTTAGCTCCTTGAAAGTATTTCCAGTAAGAGCTTTTGTGAAGCCATCTGCTAGCTGTAAGTGAGATGGAATAAATTTAGTGATAATTTGACCAACTTGAATCTTTTCCCTCACAACATGGCAGTCAAGTTCTATATGTTTTGTGCGTTCGTGGTACACTGGATTTGCTGCTATGTGAAGTGCAGCTTGATTATCACATAACAGCTTTGCTGGTCCTACAGAGACTTGCATGTCATTAAGCAAAAATCTTAGCCAAGTTAATTTACAAGTTGCAGCTGTCATGGATCTGTATTCAGCTTTTGAAGATGATCTTGAAACAGTTTTCTGCTTCTTTGCCTTCTAAGAGATCAATGAATTTCCCAAGAACACACAATAGCCCGTCGTTGATCTTCTTGTCATGGGGTAATTTGCCCAATTTGCATCACAATAAGCTTTTAAAGTAAGAGAATTATCGGATGGGAACAATAGACCTAAACCAGGACTTCCTTTCAAATATTTAATAACCCGAAAAGTAGCATCCCAATGTGTTTTTCTTGGAACTTGCATGAATTGACTCAGAATGTTAACTGAGTATGTAATGTCAGGTCTTATTATTGTGAGATAGATCAATTGTCCAGCTAATCTCCTATAGCGAGCTAGATCATGAAGAAGATCACCTTCATAATTTGTGAGTTTCAAATTCATTTCTATAGGAAATTTTAAAGGTTAAGCACCTGAATAGCCAACATCATCAATAATCTTTAAGGTATATTTTCGCTGAGAGATAACGATACATGTTTTGGACCTTGCAACTTCTAACCTAAGAAAAAACTTAAGTATACCGAGATCTTTGATGTGAAATTTCTTGTGAAGAAATTTATTGAGACTATGTATTGCATCTTCATCATTTCCAGTAATCAACATGTCATCGACATAGATAAGGACCATAGTTGTAGATGAGCCTTTTATCTTTACAAATAATGAATAATCCGAGTGTGATTGAATAAAACTAGCCTTCTTAATAGCACTTGAAAATTTTGCAAACCAATTTTGAGGTGCTTGTTTATGCAGTCGACATACAAGTTTCTCCCCCTGTCGACAAAGACCCGGTGGTGGAGTCATATAGACTTCTTCAACTGAGTCACCATGTAGGAAGGCATTAGTCACATCCATTTGATATAATGGCCAATTTTTGGCAGCGGCGACAGCAAGCAAACATCAGACAGTTGTTAATTTGGCTACTGGAGCAAAGGTTTCAGTATAGTCCAAGCCTTCTTGTTAAGAAAAACCTTTCACGACCAATCGGGCTTTGAAGCGTTCAATTGTGCCATTGGAATTATATTTGATATGGTAGACCCACTTGCTAGTAATGGAACAATGACCAATAGGCAAAGGAACTAAGGACCATGTCTTTTGTTGAGTGAGAGCATTAAGTTCATGTTTCATTGCTTCTCTCCACTTTGAATCCAAAACAGCCTGAGCATAAGAAGTTGGTTCGAAAACACTTGAAATGGTGTTAATAAAGTGTTTTATGGGTAAGTGATAGAGAATCATAGGAAATATAATTACTTAAAGGATATCGAGGACCTGACTTAGTTGAAGATGTTGGTTTTGAAGTTGCAATTGATTGTATTATACTAACTTGTCCATAATGAAAATCATGAAGGAGGACAGATGGCTGCTTGACACGGTCACTACGTCGAATAGGAGGTGGATTAGGTTGAGGTGATGAAGAAGGTGATGATATGGAAGGAGGAAAGGGTGATTGTATATTGGTTTATGTAGTTAAAGGAGACAAATTGGGCATAGGTGGATCAGATTCATGGGTATAATCTAGAAGCACAGGTGGTGTTAGGTTATTAGATGATGTTCCAGAAGTAGAAAATGGAAAAACTAATTCATGAAAAATGACATCACGACTTAAAAAAAATGGTGAGTATGGAGATCATATAAGCGATAAGCTTTTTGTCCAACAGGATAACCTACAAAGATGCATTTTCTAGCTCGAGAGTCAAATTTATTTGAAGGGTGTAGGTTTGTTGCATAACAAAGACATCCAAACACCTTTATGTGAGAGTAATCTGGTGGCTTGTTATACAACAATTCATATGGAGATTTCTTTTGTAAAACGGGAGTGGGAAGACAATTAATAAGATAAGTTGCAGTGAGCAAACTTTCCCCCCAAAATTGTAAAGAAAGATTAGCATCAAATCTCAAAGCTCGGCTAACATTTAGAAGGTGCCTATGTTTTCGTTCAACGACAGCATTTTGTTGGGGTGTAGATGGACATGAGCTCTGAAATGAAATGCCTAAAGTAGAGAGATAAGGCTTCATGGACACAAATTTTATACCATTATCACATCTAATGCATTTAACTTGACAATTGAACTGAGTATTGACATAAGATATGAATGTTTTAAGCAAGCCTTGTGTTTCTGATTTGAATTTCATCAAAAAAATCCAACTGAAGTATGTGAAATCATCTACTATGGTTAAAAAATAATGTGCCCCAGTGTGAGTTGCAGTGCGAAAAGGTCCCCAACTATCACAATGAATAAGGTCAAAAGAATGCAAAGTTTGAATAAAACTTGAATGAAATGGTAAACAAGTTTGCTTTGCCAAAGGGCAAGTTTCACATAAATGATGAGAATCAAATACAAACGAGGGAATAATATTGCTTAAAAACTTGGAAGGTGCTGCGGAGGGATGTGCTAATCACTTGTGCCAGGTAATGCTAGCAGTTGAGTCAACATGATGAGTGATTGGAAAAGAGGTTGATGTAGACTTCACTGTAGGAGCAAAGTAGTACAATCCATTAAGTTGCTTCCCTAAACCAATCATCTGCTTTGAAGCTAGGTCATGCAATTTACAAAAAGTAGGGAAAAAATGAATTGAACAACTCAAGTCAGCTGTAAGTTTGCTTACTGACAGTAAATTAACATGAAAAAATGGTGCATATAATATATCTTTAATATGCAGATGATTTGAGAGTTGGGTGGAACCAATTCCAGTTATTTTAGAATAAGAGCCATTGGGCAAAGCAACTTGTGAGGATAAAGGAGTGAAATTGGTTATGAAGTAGGCTATGTGATTTGTTGCATCGCTATCGATAATCCACTGATTCAAATCTATCTTTTGTGTGCTAAAAGATGAGCAAAAAGGTGCAGAAATACCTGTGTAGTTTACACGAGTATGATTTTTACCATTCTTAAAGAAAGCTTATTTGAGCAAGTTCTTCAGGAGTAAATTGGAGAGGCTGGTTAGTTGTTGTCTTTACTGTGTCCATGTGAGTTTCACCACTGATTTGGTGTGCAACAGGTTTTTGACTTCGATTCAGAGGTTGAACATCTTTTCCATGAAATTTATGACCGACAGGGAAGCCATTTAGGTAGTAGTAACAATCCACAGTATGAGTTATGCCTTCACAATAAGTGTAGCGAAGAGATTTTTTGGAGCCTAGTGACTTTTGTGATCTGGAATAAGAAGATGACCCTTGTCTAGTTTGTCGTTGAGCATCTGATTGTGATTCATAACTTTTGACATTCATGGCATGGACAATATCAATTCCCTTGGCCTCAGTAAGTCCTCACTGCTTTTCTTATTCACAAAGAAGTGCATATGCCTTTTTGACTATTGGTAAAGGCTGCATTAACATGATCTAACCTCGAACAACAGAATAAGTTTCGTTTAATCCCATAAAAAATTGACCTTACTTAATCTTGTCTTCTTTTTCTTTTAAATCCTTTTGTCCGCTGCATGTGCATATGATTAAGGGGCTGCAATAGATTAACTCATCCCACGACATTTTCATCTTCGTATAATAAGAGAAAATGGAATCTTGATTTTGTTTCAATTCAACAATAGATCTTTGAGTTTGATAATAATGAGAAAAATCACCTTGAGAAAAAATGCTCTTGAAGATCTGTCCAAATTTCTGAGGGTGTCTCTGTGTGAAGTACACTGTTTGTAAGTTCTTGACTTAAAGAGTTCAAGATCCAGGAGAGAACCATGTCATTGCAACGTTGCCATAAATAGTGTTTTGGACTATTTTTCTTCTGGTGTTTGAATTGTTCCTTTGATGAATCCTAGCTTATTTTTGGCACCAAGACTCACCAGCATAGATCTCTTCCATATAACGTAATTGGTTCCATCTAAAACTTTGGAACAAGAACCATACCTGGATGATCAGAAGCATGAATAAAAAGAGGATCAGAAGGATCAATAACTGATGTAGACATAATGTGATCAGAGGTTTCTGAACTGTTTTAAGAAGATGTGTTGCTTGATGTACGATTACTGCTGTTATCACTGTCAATAGCAGTATCATCCATAAAATTTACGGAAGTGTGTGTTTATAGAGCTTATAGGATCATATGCTCTGATACCATGAAAATTAAACTTGAGAAAGAAATATGTTTTTCTAGTATATTTGAAACATCAGTACAAAGGCTGTTTATATATAGCTTTTACATGAAGATATTAACAAATGAATAACCTAAATCAATGGCTAATTACTAAGTTAAAGGAACTACAAATGACTTTCTCTAAATAGAAGATTTGATACACAATTACTAAAATTAAGCTAAATTAAATCTTAACATTGAGTCTGCAATGACTTGTTTCTGTATTCACCTTCGAGTGTCTTTAAGCAATGATAATTGCAAATTAAAAAATATATATATATATATATATAATTTTTAAAAATTATAAGACAATTAATTGATTTTAATTTTTTTATCCAGTGAAAGCTTAATGACGTAAGTTATATAAGGAATAGTCTTTTTTTTTTTTGTCATTACATCATCCTAACTAAAGGGGAGATTACAGCATTACGAATACTATTATAATAATTATCAAAGACTGTTACAAACTCTTTTTTTTGTGAATTGTAATTTCATTACAGAAACAGAGATTATAACAACTGAGGAAGGAATACGACCTTCAAACACAATTGAACAAAATAAGCAAAAAACAACAAAAAAGTGCTACATATCCACTAACCCCTAATTGAGATTACTCATATAATAATCACTTTGAGTCACTAAAGGAACTGATGCTAGGATAATTACTTAGTTCCTTCAATGATTAGGGTTGCGAATAAAAACAAACAAGAATAAAGTCTACAAAACTAAACTTCTAACTAGAAGTTTTTCAATTGATTTCGCTAAAACACCAAAAAACATAATAAGATAAACTAATCTAACATTACAAACTATGAAAAAACAAGATCAATCTAACAAAAGGAATAGTCTGTAGAAATAAAGCAATTCAGGCTTAGTTAATTGGCCCATTGCCTTAAGCTTTTGATGGGATGTGTTGCTTTGGCCAGGTCCTAGCCATTGAAGCTCCTTCTACTGAATCGTTGCTCCAACATACTTCGCAACTCCTTCTACAGAATCCTCGCTGCACTATTATTGCTTCTTTTTTTTTTTTTTTTCACTAGAGAAGCCAAGGTTTCAGCAGCTCCAACACTAAGCAACAATGGAGCCAAGGAAAGCGACTACAACAAAATAGCAAAACCATGACTAAACAGCTCGGATACTGTACCAGCAAGATCTATATCTGTATCTATAGATCTAGGATAGATTAATCCCATAAACAACTAAAACACAAAAAAAAAAAATCCAAAATTATAAGCTATAAAATGAAACAAAGAAAGGCCAAAAAATCACCCTACTCTTCACTCTTAGTAGAAAACTAGAAAAAAACCAAAGGACTATTCTCAACTAGAGAAGAAACCTCAACACTTATTACAAACTATTAATACTATCACAAACTATTACAAATTAATACACATTATAGAGAATATATTTATATGTAAGTATTAGCAGCCATTTTTTTTAACACTTAGCTAATAATTTCCATCAATATTGGTGGATAAAGAGCGTAGGACTCAAACTCAAGATCTCCACAATTCTCACAAACAATTACACCACTTTTCATTGATAATTTTTTTTGTCAATATTTAAATTGATAAATCATAAAGGTAAATTTGACAAAATTAATTAATTTTTTTTTGAAAAAAATTGGTAAATAAATTAAAATAATTTTATATAGAATGAAAGTATGTAATTAATGAGTTGTAATGCTTTATTATTATATGAAATATTTGAATAAAAGAAAATAATGTAAAATAGAGATAAAAATAAAGATAAAAAGAAAAAGTCATGTTAGAAGGTACCTACGCATCCACATCAATTTTTTCTTTTAATTTGGTAATTTTATAAATTTTTTATTTCAATTTAATACATTTTATCAGTTTAATTTTTTAATTTATAAATTTATTATTTGAATAATTTAATTTAATTTAATTAATTATTTTAAAATTATTGGAAATATTATAAAGTCAAATAAAATAAATTAAATATTTAAATTGACTAACAAATATTTTTAAACTCTACAAATGATTGAGATGTTTTGATTGGTTGTTTGTGCCAAATTTAAGAACTAACGAACATATTAAAAAAAAGAAATTAAGAAAATTCATAAAAATATCCATAAAAATGAAAGATAAAAAAATGAGAATAGGAAAATGTTGAAGGGTAGGATAGCAAAAACGGAAAAGAAAAGTGACATCAGCGAAGAATCTTGTGATCATACGGATGAAATGCAGATATTAGAGTACAACAAAAAACAGAAGAAAAAAGAAAGAAAGAGAGAATCCTGACCATTGATTGATAGTGGGTCCCAAAAAAGCCTAATGATGGGACTTGACGTGAACCCACTGTTACCTTTTCATTGGTCGCTGTCTGATTGTACGGTGGAGAAACGGCACACGCAATAAGTTACCACCCCCGTCGTCGCCGTCGGTGGCACAAATGTAAATACTAAACTTGAAAATGAAAAAGTGATCTTATAATATTTATAAGTGGATATTATGTCACCATCTTTCATTCTTTATCTCTTTTTTTCTTTAAAGAAAAAAAAAATTATTTTAATAAATTTAATTCAATAGTGAATATTTTATTTACTGTTTATCTTATGATTTTGGAATGATTAGATTAGAGGGGTTATTTTTTCCTCACGAGTTTGCACAACCTAACTCAAGCTTTCGCAATATTTTTTTTTTATATGACTTTAGCATTGATAGACTGTATAACAGTGATAATTTTTTCTTTTAAATTGATAACGACAAAAATTAAATCTTACTTTTAAAATACCCTTAAAAATAAGTTACCATTTAACTATTCCATTTTACAATTTTTGAAGAGTCAAGGAAGAGCACTTTCAGCCTTTTTTTTTTACTTTTTTTTTTTTCCGTATCCTATTCGAGAAAGTATAGTTGTTTAAAGGGCAAGTTAATAAATGCAAATTAAAGTTTGTTAACTGCATTGAAATAAAATTAAAGTTAAGTATTCTCTTATGTGTATTTATAGAGTCATCATTTTCTTGTCCTAATATTTTCGGTGTGCTCTCAGAACAGTAGTTGTTCTTTATCCAGACGATGTTGGCTCAGTAGAGTTTGAACTGTATAGAATTAGTGTAAAATTTATATTTTCATTCCTTACTAATTTTCTTCTATTGATCATAAATGTGAACCATAAACTAAAACTTGGTTTGGTCGACTTTATTTATTTTCTTTCGTTGGTAAAAAATTGCAGGCCGAAAAAGACATTCGGAAGATGTCTAGGGCTTGAGTTCTAAATTTCCTTTGAGTTATTTTATTCTCATTTTTTTGTGTAACTTATTCTTAATATTAATAATAATAATAATAATAATAATAATAATATTATTATTATTATTATTATGGTAATCATTAAAAAATAAAGAAAACAAAGATGATGTGCTGTATAAATTTTTCTTTTAATTATTACTATAAAAAATATATAAAATTTATTTTTTAAAAAAATTAGCATTTAACTATTTCTTTTTCAGATAATATTGACAGGGCATCCTCAAATTGGCATGATGATTTTAATCATATACTTTTATATTAGTAAAAATTTTTATTTTTATTTTTGAGCGTTAAACTAAAAAAAAAAATTAAGTCGTTGAAAAGATAAATAAACTCTTTTAATTATTGTAACAAATGCTTCAACATGATGAATTATATTATGTGTAATCTATTATTCACTTTTTTTTTAAGGGGAAACTATTATTAAACGTTATCTTTGATTCTTTATTACAAAAATCAGTAATTGAATGGAAAGTTTAATGCAAATATAAATAAATATTAATGGTATATTAAACTATTATTAAACGTTAATCTTTGATTCTTTATTACAAAAATCAGTAATCGAATGGAAAAGTTTAATGCAAATATAAATAAATATTAATGGCAAATATGCATAATAATGGTTACAATTTTCCATGAAATCATATACATAAAAGTAAAAATTTATACCAGTGAGCATGGTTTTTTTCTTTTTAATATTGTAAGCGATTTTTACCATTTATATTGTTATATATTGAATCCATAATTTTTTTTTATATTTCAAAAAAATATTATTTAACTACTCACTTTCCGATAACGAACTTCGCTGATGTAGCTAAAGGTCCTGTGTTATAGCTTTTTTTTTTGAAAGGGTTGTAGCTTGTTTTTCAAGAGGAGAAAAACCATATATGAATGATGAATGCATGGTGATTGATATATGCGTGTATCTATATATCGTCGGTGTGTACCCGCCGAAAATCTTAATGGGAAAGATCCGTGTGTGCCCTGAGTTGAAGCACTATGGGGTTGAGGGTGGGGCGGACGGTGGCCACCCGACTAAAAGTGGGAGCGAGCGAGCCTCGTCTGGAATGGTCAGTGCAAAATAGAAAGAAATCTATAGCATGCATTCCTTATCTACGCCAAGTCGCCAACCTGTTCACAGAGATGGTCTTTGCACTTTTTTTAACTTTTTTTTTTTTTTCAACTGGAAAGCGATGAGATAAAAATTGAACTATTGACTATATATCTTAAAGACAGTTATACCATTAAACTACTTAACATTCGATAATTTTTTTTTTTAACAGTATTGCTTGCTAGTGTAAGTTAAAGTTAAAATTGTTATTGTTAGTGTTAACAATGATGAAGTGTTTAAAAAGTCACATAAAAGTTTAAGATTGAATTTGATAAAAAGTGTAAATTTAGATATTTGAGTTTGATTTAAGTATTCATCAAATCCAGCACAAATATGTGGACTTATAAATGAAGTTGAGCCTATGTAATACAAAATCAATTAGCTTGTGTTAAAACTCAATCTACACCACTTATAAATCTTTGATTATTTTGTAAGTTTTCAATGTGGGATATATTCTCCAACAATGTTTAAAGGAAAAAAATAATCAATTTTCTTGCTTTCATATACAGTGGCATTGTAGTAGTTATCATCGTTAGAATTGATTTGATTTCTTATTGAATATTAAGTTATAAAAGAAAGACAAAAAGGAATGATCCTTGTAAGGAGTATCAACTTAAATTAAAGCAACTATCAATTAAATGCAATTAATGTGAATCTAATATTTTGGCCTAATTGTTAAAATTGACACTTAAGGATTAAAAGGTATTGAATTAATTGGAATTCCCATGTACCCAATTGAAGTATTCATTAAGTTGTTTGGGTTGTTAGGTATCTATTTGTTGATTGTTTTTTTTTTTCCTCTAAATTATTGACATTTAGAATTTACTAGACTTTCTTTTAAATGTGATTTTGATTAATCCAATGTAATTCGAACAGAATTATAAATAATGTAAAAATCTCTTAATATTTAATTTAATGCGACTGTATATACCACAATTTTAACGTTGTTTAAGCGAAAACAATCTTTATCAGTATAATCCAAAATTGTTGGTTGTAAGCATAATTCTATTGTAAACTACTGATATATTGTAACGTAAATATATATATATATAAATTTCATCATTGACTAAAAATAAACAAATAAATAAAGTGAACCCCTTGTTAATTAAAAACCATGTAAAGAACACTCCACAATATTTTTTAATTACAAGAGAGAGAAAAAATTACTCCACTTATTCCCAAACTATGTGAATTAAACTCCCCAACCATTTAAGAGAGAGAAAATATATATATATATATATACATCACATGTGTACGTAGTGCGTAATATTCATATTCATAAGAAGAAGAAGAAGGCGGCATTGGAGGTACCTTTCAAATCTCTTAAAATTGAAGCATACAAGTAAAGATCACATCATCTAATTTTGGTTAAATGCCAAAGCTCATGTCTCATGCAAACTTGGTGTTAATGATCTCTTTACACATTTTTCCTAAGAGCAACATGGGTTGTCCATTTTGATTTCCACATCCTAAATTAGGCCATCTTACTTCCTTTCATTATTCAGCACATTAACCTTAATTTATTTCCCCTTGTATTAATTCATTTAATTAGTAATTTGCATAAGATAAATTATTAAAATTTTTAGAAAAATTCTTGTAAGTTTAGATATTATTTTGTTTTCTAGCACATTTATATATGACTTTGATGCATATCCTAAATACATAAACAAATTCACAACAATCGTTGGAATCAATTAATAAGAGCTGTTATTATTTAAGCGATATTTTAATTTTGAGTTATGATATATGCAATTATATTAAATTAGTTGTTGGGAAACATTTACCGTTTTTATAATTTTGCTCAGATCGAAATAGATTAATTAAAGTTCAATAAACTTAAATATCGTGGTTAAAATAATAAATCCTAATTTCTTTTGAATTGATGGAGTCTTTATAAGAACTATATATGCAATTTATTTAAAAGGGAAACTAAAATTAAAAGAATTATATTATTTAATTATTTGAAATTGAAGAATAGTATAGTTAAAAGAGTTTGATTCTTTCTTTGATAATTTGAATTTTTTTTCTTATAAATAAATTTTTTTAAATAATATGTGAGACTGTATTTTATAAATAATATTTCGAAAAATAATTTTTGAAATATATTATGTCAATGTGTGAAGTATATTTTTTGACTGTTAAACACATAATTAAATAATGAAATATGTTTCAAAAAAAAATACTGAAATATAAAAATATAATAAAATATAGAGTATTAAGCACTTTTAGTGTGTCAATAAAAAATATCTATAAACTCAAAAATAGATATTTTTTTGAAAAAAAGAAAAAGAAATATATATGTATATACAGGCAGAGATATAGGACATGACCCTTAACTTTCTTTCTTGTTCGTAGAAAAATGGACCAGCTATGAGTGAAACATGCACCTAAAATTTCATACATTTTTGTGTAATATGCAGTTTCTATTATTTAGCAATGAACCCACCTGCAGAAAATGATGGCCCTTAATGGGTACAGTTGCACTCTTAATAAAAGGACAGCTAGCTATAGAGAAAATTCGAGGAAGAAAAAATTTAAAAAAATTGAAAATGAGGAAAATTCAAAGATTAGATCAAGGATATTATTCTAAAAAAAAAAAAAAAAAAAGGATCAAAGATATTTGAATTGCCCATACACAGTTTTTAGCATTAAAGTTTATGGTTACTAGTTATACCAACAATTAGGTCATTTTTTTTTTTTAACAATAGAAAATTGAGTCAGTAAAAATAGTCAAGTAGTAACTTTTCTTCAAGGACATTCTGAGTTGCAGAATTCAATTTCTGCCTTCGTTAATTTAAAAAGAGAGGATTGCCTCTGTTGTATAGTACATCGATACTAAAGTCTTATGACGTTCCAATTTATAAAAAATAATAGGGAATTGATATTCCATTAAACTAAATAAAAAATTCAAATTCAGATTGATCTATTAGAAAAAATACATTATAAATAAATTACTAAAATTTACAAGTACTGATATAATAAAATAAAGAAGTAAATCGAGTTTTGTTAAAAATGAACTTTGTGACTCCTTATTTTGTAAAATCCATTAAACCGAATAGATACAAATTGCACAGAGGGATCAAGTGATCGCGTCAAGGTGAGAACATAATTAACTTATTTTAACCGATTAAACAATTAAAAAAAGTTTAGATCTATCAAACCGATAATATAGATCAAGAAATACACATTATTGTTAGATCAAACCACCAAAATATGAAAAATAATAAATTTATTTACTAAAACCTCATAAGAGGTATCACTAGCAAAATATAATAGATCTATAAAAATATATGAGAAAATAAAAAAGAAGAGGTGATTTCGAACAAAAATGGCCAAATCCACCTAAAGAAAAGCACTATAATAAAAAGGAGGTTTTGCAATTCATCATTTGTGTTCAATTGCAGAAAACCTTTCCATATGATATTATATGCTGCTTTTTGTGTATATTATATGGTGTTTTGTGTTTATATATATATTTGATGTTGACTGCTCCCATAATCGACCTACCTGATATATTTTTTTTTCTTTTAATTTCTAAAGTATAAAAATCAAAAGATTGAAGGTTTTTTAAAGTATGGAAATTAATCCTTTTCCACTTCTATAATTGCAGCATACATTTATCCATGAATGAATAAATTTGTTTAAAAGGAAAGTAAATTCTGTTTGTAAATATTTTTTGAAAAAATCTCGTTTTCTTTTCAGAAAAAAAATATTCATTGAAAATTAGAAATACATTTTAATAAACAAATAATATAAATAAAAATACAATTAAAAATATTAAAATAAAATCGTATTGTTGTAAAATTTTTTGTGGCTATTCTTTAATGACATTGATAGAGCTCTTTTAATTTGCAACTTGGTGATTTATACACTATATTCAATAGCTTTAATAAGTCATAAGTTAATTTTTTGGTCTTTGAATGAGTCTAATTGGGAAAATATTGGTAGAATTTTCATAACAATAAAATATATAAAATCCATAAATGAACACCATCTCATAAAAGGGCAAAAACTCAATAAAGAAAAATTTAAAAATTACACAAAAAATATATAGAACAAACATATCATAAATTTGTATTTAGTGAATGGAAAAATAAAAGAAAATAAATAATACCGAAAGAAATAATAAAATCTCACCACCGATTTAAGAGATGATCAATAGTGGTCAAGAATAAAAATTTAAAAAAATAAAGAGAGAAAAGAGGGAATATTGTTAAATCCCATTTCATACATTTAAATTCTACAAAAAGATTAAAATAAAATTAGATATTATTGGATTTCTTTTTTGATTAGTCGATTAGCTAGGTTTTAATTCCCCCGAGTGGCTTTATTTATAACTTAATAGTGATTAGTACATAAGAAAACTAAACGTATGGTATCTTGAGCTGTACCCATGATTAGAAGATTATCACTATAATCTCACTATTATATATATCCTTTCAAACTAGCCAGAAAGCCAAAAGAAAAAAAAAGGTTAACCATATTCTTGCTTTTATAGCAAGAGTGGGCATGCACTAGGCTTTGAAAGAAGAAACACAAACACAATTTACCTATTAGTTGGAGAGAACCTCGTTGAGTCATTATACCACTAAATCCCAATCGCAATTGCCTTTGTCAATGTCACTAATAAATGAAAAGTTCTGCTAGACAATCAGTTTCTTTAAGGATCAGTCATCTCTTATTAAATTGATGATGGTAGAATTCGAATCTTACATTTTAAGATGTACTTAAAGAGAAGTTATCATTTTACTACTTCCTCGCTGGCTACAACCATATTAATATTTAAATTGTCTAACTTCTTTATTAACTAGTGATAATTAATTTGGGATCAATGTGGCCTTATGGACTAATAGAGACATGGAATATAAATTTGGAAGACAGATAATTTCCCTTTCATATCCTAATAATTTTTGTTCCAATGATGGAAACTTTAGATGCAGAATTCCTTAGTGAGGAATATACACAAGGGCCTTTTCTAATACATTATATTATCATGCACTATAATGGTTATTCTCTTAATTTAAAATGTTGCAATGAAAAGAGAAGGTCAATAAAATGATTATTGACTAGCTGGTAATTAATATTGTATATTTTCCACTAGAAAATAACCCACCATGTAAATAAAAAATAAAAAATAAAGGAGAGCAAAACAACTAAGAACTAAGAAAGAAAGAATCCTTGAAATTCTTTCATTTTGTGCTTGATGTCAACAAAGATTCATATTCAAAGAATGATCATCATCGTATAATATAATTAAAGGGAAAATCTAAAGAGGAAGCAATGCAAGTTTGACAAATTATCAACCCAATGCATATAAGGCAAATTAATAATAATGTTCAAATCAACAAGTTGGCATAAGAATATTAAAATTTTTTAGATTAAGTTAATTATTTGTAATTTTAACAAATAATTTAAATAAAAATAGCAGTGTAATATTTATAGAATGCCAAATTTATTTATTTAAATTAAAATTCATAAAAGCATATTAATATAATATAATATAACTTTTTTAAGCTAATTGAATTGGTTAATTTCCCACTATAAAAAAATAGAATAAGAGGAGGAATTCAAATCCTACTTATTATATATTTTAACAGTTAACTTGAGAAGTACCACAAGAAGTAACATGTTTTTTTTTTTTTAACAACCATTTTGAGAGTACACTCTATATATATATATATATATATATATATATATCATATTATACTATCAATCAAATATCTCTCTATCTATCATATTGACTATTATTATTATTATTATTATATAGACGATTATCATTTTTTCCTAATTGGCAAATCAAAATTTAAGAATCTTAATATGGTACCACTAAAAATTGAATTGATAACCTCTAGGGTTTTTGGGGCATTCACCTTGACATTTGGACTAGGCAAGTGAAGGTGAAGAAGTATCATGGTTAACATTCTGTGTTAGATATCAATTAATTTTCTGACTAAAACAAGACCAAAGTACACCAAAGTGAGTAATCTACATACAGGGGCCAAGATCACAGAAATCATGGAAGGTGTCTTGCAAGTAGGTCGGGGTGCAAGCATTAGAGGGCTCCACTCCATTTCATTGCAGGTATATGTAGTTATTAGGTAGATTTGACATTTGTGTTTTTTTTTTTTTGTCAGGAGAAATATTTGAATCTTCTATCTCTACAAGGAGCTGATCTTGTGACTGAAATTAACCAACTCTAGACGGATAACTCAACATTTAAATTCTTAAGATTTGAACCTATGACCTCAAGGGTCATAGGTACCCCTAACCACTTGAATCAAGTGGTGGGAGGTACCCTAACAATTTTTTTTTTCGAACCAATTACCCTAACCATTTGTGTTCTTATATACAAATAGTTGTGAGTTTTTTTGGCAAATGGTTGTGAGTTTTGGAAAAGAAAGTCTAAATCTTTTAATTTTTCATTAGATTATATAGATTTTTTTCTTTAAATTATTACATACTCGGAAGAGGATAGGAGACTCAATTTCTTATTATGCTCATGAAAATTTAACTGTTTGGCCAAAACAATATGAATATTAGATTATATAGATCAATATAATGATGATGTAAATCTCATATTTAATTTATTAATTATGAGCTGTAACGATGTAATTAAACGCTTTAAATTTTAAGATCGCAAATGTATTTGCTACACTTTTAGAATTTTGTTTTGGTTCATTTGCTAGGTGTGCATACTAATTAAGTTGGAAAAATTTTGATAAGAATTGTTTTGTATTTAATATTTTTATTATTCAATAATTATATGAATTTTAATTATTTTAAAGTTTTGTCATAAAAGAAAGAAAATTTCAATATAAAAATTAATAAATGTCAGTATAAACAAACAACATGATGTTATTAATTAAGGAGTGGAACATGACCTAATTAATTATATGATGAGAAAAAGAAACCAACAGTATTGTTTCTTGTAATAGTATAATTTAGCAAATGATAGATGTGGTTGTATGGTAATGTGAGATGGAAAAGAAAACACAACAAATCAATATCAATTATATTTTAGTTTGCTCCGCCCAAAAAAAAAAAAAAGTATATTTTAGTTTGCAATAAAAAACAAATCAAAGATATGGTAGCTTTCTTTTAATTAATGGTAGAGATGTGTAAAAGATGAATTAATGTGATATGTTTAACAATAATATAATGGAAAAAATACAAAACAACATTATATAAATGCTTTCTTTTAAAGGTAGATAAATGAAAAAGATAGTTGCCAATCCCGTCTAGTACCATCCTGACACGGAGATTGGCACAAGGTTGAGGTTGGAGGTTAGAATTTCCCCTTTACCCTCTAACCTTCCAAAAAATATGGTTGTTCAAAAAAAATGAAAAAGATAGTTTTATGGTATTGTATTAGCAGCAAAGTTTGAATTTGACTTGGCCAGAATTTGGAGTTGAAAAAGATAGTTGGCAAGTGCCACACAAATTCATTGCGATTGTAAAATGTTACAAGGAATTGTTGTGTTACAAGGGATTATTATTATAACCATTTGAAATAAATTTTGTTATAAAGTGTCTATTAAATCCTAAATATTTTAGTTCAATTTCAATAAAATCATAAAAACGGTATAAATTTCTCAACAATTAATTTTGAGTTATATATTTGGATTTCAATTTATAAAAAAAAAAACATATATAATTAATTCTTAGCAATATCAACATGAAAATCATGAGTTTGAAAAAATAAGAAAAATTTCCACAACTTTTTTTTTTTTCGTGAAGTCCAAAACATCAGGAAAGGTGATAAAAAGGCAAATATATCGGCTTCAAAAACAAAAAGGCAAATATATCAACAAAGTCGGCCAAATTTATCATTTATTCAAAGAATAAAAAAATTTATTTTGTGAATAATAATAATGATAATAAAAATAAAAATAAAAATTAGAAGTGGTTTTCAAAGAAGTCGGCTTTGTTAGATATTTATGTTCCTAGTTGCATTAACAACAAATGTGGCAATTGTGTAAATAAAGCAAAATATATAGCTAAAAAGTACTAAAATCCAAGTATTATAAAAATAAAAATAAAAATAACAAGTGGGTGGTGGAGGAAGATAAGGTTACACATGCATAATTGCATAAACTTTTTTTTTTTTTAACATCAAGCCCCTTCTAATAATGCACTTTTTTCTTTTCAAAAAAAAAATAATGCACTTTTTTTTTTCATTTAGAAATTTATTCAGCTCTTTTTTTTTCCTTTTTATATGGAAGGAGTAAGATAAAAATCGAACTCTTAATCAGTTGGCTTATTGTTTTGAAAAGAGTTATATCACTAATCTACTCGATCTTTCGATTAGCTCTTCAAAAACTTGATATCCTAAAAAAAAGTCTTTAATTTAATCAACTTTTTTTTTTGAATAATAATTTAATCAACTTTATTCATTTTCTAGATATATACTATAATAATTTTAATGAAAATTATTTATTAAGAATATTTTCATCAAACAATAATAAAACCAACATAAAAATTCATCAGAAATTTTGTAATTTTTGATCATGAATCTAAATTCTATTAGTAAACTATTTGAATAATTAGTAAATTTTAATAAATTATTATAAAAATCATTTAATAATTATATGGTCACAATCATTTGGATTGTATAGGCATAGAAGAAGAAGAAGAGGGGGCTAAATTGGAATAATAAAAAATATATGGAGGAGGAGGAAAAGCGAGAGAGGAATTGGGAGGAAAAGCAAACAGCTAAGCTCTTAGATTTGGGGGGCCCATGCAATTTCCATCGTCTTCATTTCGTTCCCTTTGACGCGACGTCATTACTCTTTCCTTTTCACCACTCCCTTACCATTACCATTAAAATGACATTTGTCTTCTCTTTAAAGTTCATGGACTCGTTTTAAATTAGTCAAAAATATTTATAATTATTGCATTTAATTAAATAATTATATATGGATATTACACTTGAAGAAGGTACTCATTAATATATTTAAAAATTAATATCACTTATAGACAAGTTATTATCTAATTTTTAGAACTTTTTTTAAGTAAAATTTTACGATATTTATTTTTTCTATATATATAAAATTTAAATTTAAAATATTATTTAAAAAATTAAATTTATTATCATTTAAATCAATAAATATTAATTATTTTAATCTTTTTAAAAGCTAAATATGAAAAAAAATTATATCGAAATCATAAAGAGTTTGATTAGTAATGGAGAAGACTAGGTAACTATGGATCTTAGAAACACAGGTTATGAGTCAATTATTTTTACTTTACATGGGTTAACTTAAACTTTAATATAAGTCAAGTGATTTTATATCATGTAAGTTTTTTTTTTTTTTTATCTAATTTACTGGTATCTGTGTGAATCGATATTATTACATTCTGATTTCTTTTCAAAACGGGTTAGTATGAACTTATTTATGCGGTTATGCACTCTAAAACCTATTAAATTTTAATTAAATATGAACATAACCATAATCCATAAAAGTAATAAAAATCTTTTAACAATTAATTAAATTCGAATTTATTTATGTGTGGAATGAAGCAAATATGGGCAACCACACTTGAAGTCCATACAATTTGTATAATTTAGAAGTAAGACAACGAAAAAGAGCATGTACAATTATACAAATACAAAATGGTATTTGTATATAAATAATATTAGTGTTGGAAGGAGTCCACAGAAAAGCTTAAGGTGGTTTGATAAAAAGATTTCTATTAACATATACAATAGGAAGCGTGAATGATGAATTATTTTAAGCAATCAGGTAGTCAACTGCAGATGACAATGATACTTAAAATCTTAAGATCATTGTTAACATTCTGTGGACAAGGATATTTGAAGTTGATTGTGCCATTAAAATGGGAGAATAAGAGAGATTTTTTTAAAAGAAAAATAAAAAGTTATTAACATTATTGTTGATGCTATGACATTGTAACAACAAATGAAATGGATGTTTTTGTTTTGATTTGCTGTTGGTAGTTCAATAAGTGGATATTGTCTATATATATTTGCCATACAAAACTTAATCTTTGGGATATATATATTTATATTTATTAAAATCCAAAATCATCAATCTTGCATTTGTGTGTTACTTGTCTCCTTTTTTTACTTGCCATGCCATCTCCACTTTTTCATTTTGTGGGTGATATGAAACCAACATTATCACTAAATTATTGAATTGGGGTTCTTGCAACCCATATATGTATATTCTATTTGATCAATTTGAGAGTGTGGGAGGTCACTCATGTATACACTCGTATATTTTAAAATATGGTAGTTCAATGTCAAGTAGTAAAAAAGTCAAATTTTTTTAAAGTAAGATTTTAATTCGACCTTTATGTATAGAAAAAATAAATGTAAAAAGAGTTTATTTCCTTATAAATTCACCTGACTTGATTTGAATTAGTCGGAATTCTTATGGTTATTAGATACCGAGAGTAAATATATATATATATATATATATATATATAAAGCATGTATATGATAGATATGCACATGATAATGAGTAGCCTTCTATTAATTTCACCCTCTTTAGAATATGGGGTAAAAAGAACAAAAGAACCAGCCATTGAATTTCATATTTTCATAATCTTTAGCAATGGTCAGCAAATGAAGAAAGTGAATACATACATATGGTGCAAGTGGGTCATTCTCTTCTTTTTGGTGAAAACCTTTACCCTTTTTACTATTTTTAACCTCGTACAGATTAGCGTTGGCATGAAGACTGAGTACTGTGTGGGTGTGGGGATGAAAATTTTATTGAACTTTTCTTGATTTCCCCTGCTTTATTGCCAAATTAATTTGAATATCAATGTCTACCTTTTCAAAATATTCACTAAATTTAGGGTAAAGAAAGGAGTATAACAGCTTGCTGCATGATGTTCACTAGATGCAGAGCAATTGCAAGATTAGTGGACTTTCAACCAGGCAAAAATGAGAAGTGTTTCCACTTTAGGTTTATAATCATTCCAACATATTTTGCTTGCAAGATAAAAAGATTGTAGTAACATATGGAACAAATTGGATACCTTGAGAGGGCACGCCATTAACCAAGTTCCCCACAATCATAACATAAATTTCATTTACATCAAGTTTTTTTTACTGGAATCAATGTTGGTTTTGCTTAATCATCTCACTTATAGTCATTATTATTAACATCATTTGGTATTGTAAGTTAAAAATTTTATATATTTTAACTTCATTCAATAGAGTAGTGCGTATAATTTAAGAATACAAAATATAATTACTGAGATAAAATTTAT
>CATIWK010217559.1:0-24876 GCA_949634005.1 Mallotus japonicus
GACTATGAACAATTTATAGCATATGTACTAAATAAATTTGTCACTCATATTATCAACTCTTGATAATAAATTTATTTAACATAATGCTAAAGGGTAAATACTCAAATAAACAAACTCTTTATTTAAATGAATACTTTATTTCCATAGGAATAATTTACAATGTCATTATACATTACAAAATGGCACTAGGGCACATCTATGCTAACAGTTTCTTGAGGTGGTGATGAGAGAGTAGTAAGACGGTTTGTCATTTCGGTGATAGTTTCTTGAGACTTCATCTTGAAGAGTTCATACTCATACATGTGGATTTGAACCTTCTTGCTTCTAACTTGAATATTGCCTTCATAATAGTTTTCCAAGGTTTACCATATCTCCTTAGCTTAAGTGCAATGTTGAAGCTTGCCTCATTCTTCTTTTGACATGGATGAGACTAGAGTGATCATCACCTTTTTATTTTTATGATTCAGCTCTTGTTGAATGTTGTTCCAATCATCTCTTGGAATTTCAGTTGTCACACCATCAGTTGTGGTTATAGGTGGTTCCCAACCTTTTCGAATAATGTCCCAAAGTTTGATAGAATCACAATCAAGATAGAGCTCCATTTTGAACTTCCAATGAGGGTAATCACTTCCATCAAAGAATGGTCTTAGAGAAGAGATGTTTTCACTCCCCATGATCTTGACTTCTATCAATAAAGTTCCTAGAATTCAAGCTTTGATACCAATTGAAAGAGCCCTAGAGGGGGGGGGGTGAATAGGGCAATAAAGTGAATAACAAAATTAAATCGAATTAAGGAACTAATAAAAGAATATTGAGAAGGAAGAATGATGAACACAAAGATTTATGGAGTTCGGATTCTCAATAATCCTACGTCTCCACCTAACTTATCCCCAAGTTAGGATTTTCAATCTCCCAAAATCTTATTCACAAGATTGAGTACACACAAGAGTTTGAGGCTCACTCTTACAACCTTACAATCAAGAGTTTTCAAGGCTTACTCTAAAACCAAAACCCAAGTGTTTTGATGGTTAAACACTTAAACCAATTCCACTAGAATAGAATCTCACTTCCCGTTTTCTAAACCTAGAAAATAGAAGAATAAGAATGTCTATTCTAACGCTCACCAAACTCTCTCAAGAGTTACAAAAATTTGAAATTGCTTAAAGGAAAATATGAGAGTTTTAATTGAGAGCTTTTAGAGAGAATTTGAATATGTAAGTTTCTTAGCTCTTCAATTAAACTCTAAGAAGTGTTTATATAAATAAACACTTAGATTATAGCTGTTAGAGTAATTATTCAAGTCTCTAATGTCTCCAAATATCAAAATAATTATATTTGAATTTTATGCAGAAAATAGGCTGCTCACGATCGTGACCATGGGCTTCATGATCGTGATCAATGTAAACTAGCCATGAATTTGTCTGTTGAGTCTTTACAGAATATTGGTCACGAGCAGGCTCACAATCGTGACCGGAGATCGTCAGCGGCTCAGGCTGTTAGCTAAGATGAGGCGCCTGGGGTTCACGAGGAATGCAGCTTGTGATTGAGGCTCGTGAGGACATCACGAGCATGCTTACGATTGTGACACCAGATCGTGTGCGGCTCATACTTTAAAGCCAACTTAGAACGCCTAAGGGTCACGAGTTGAAAGAGCTCGTGACTTAATCACGAGCACCTCACAATCGTGATGTTAGATCGTGAGGGGCTCAGAGTTCCTTTACTAGAGAGACCTGTTGCTTCTTGGCTCGTGATGGATGATCACGATGGGTATGGGAGCTCGTGACAGAGGCAGATTAGCTTGATTTTGTATGTATTTAAAGCTCTTACTTCCATCAAGAGAGTTGAGATGATAATCGCTCAAATAAAGCTCTTGTTAACCTATTTCACACTTAACAAACAACATTAGTAATATTTAAATTATTTATCAAAGATCAAAACATAATGATTTAATAAACCGTTTAAGGTTAACAGTGTTGTATTGGGTGAGGACAACTAGTAAATTTAGGCCAACCGAATCATATAAGGGTACTGGTGAGTTGTTACGGTAAAGAATAGATGTGGATGAGGGAGATAGAGATAAGGAGGATGAGGCTTAGTTGGATTAGGTAGGATGTTGTGATCGGGCAGTGAGTGATGGAGTAGAATTAGGAAAAGATAAAGGAGATACAAATGGTGTAGAAGTAGAAGTCTGTGGAAGAGAAAAGGTAGGACACATACCTATAGTGGAGGCCGTAGAGAATGGAATGTTGCATGTGAGCCATGGTGTTGATGTCGAAGGTGCACATGGAGTAGGATGAATGTGGCGTTTAAATGGGAAAATTTGCTGATTAAAATGGGCATAACGAATGGTGTAAATTTTAGGCAAAATCTATTTTTAAGCCCCTGAACTATAGCAGTTTGTTGCATTACATTGAGCCCCTATGCTATTATTTATATAGCTATTGAGCCCTAATTTGACAAATTCCATAGAAATGTGCAAAAATTTTAGGGGCTCAATGTATTACATAAATAATAGTATAGGGGCTCAATGTATACATAAATAATAGTATAGGGGCTCAATGTATACATAAATAATAGCATAGAGGCTCAATGTAATGCAATAAAACGATAGAGGCTCAATAGCAAAAACCGTTATAGTTCAGGGGCTTAAAAATGGTTTTTGCCTAAATTTTATTATTATTGATGTCAAAACATTCATGACCAGCATGGTTACAAGCATTACCCAAATTAACACATTATTGGTTGTGGAAAGAAAATGGATAAAATCATTATAAAGCTCCTGAACTTTGACACTTTATTCTATTGAGCCCCTTAACTTTTATTGTTTTTTATTAAGCCATCAATCTTTTATTTTCGTATAGATTAAGGACAAATTAGACATAAGTAACAAAATTGTGTAACAATTCAGGTTCGTTGTTGCTAAATATGTTGTTATGAAAGGTTTAGAGATACGTTTTGAGAAGGATGAAAGAAAAAGGGTGAGGGTAAAGTGTAAGGAAAAATGTTCATAGAGGTTATTTGCTTCAATTGATAATGCTAATGACACATTCACTATTAAAACTTACCACTGACATTACAATTGTGGTAGAGTATACAAAATTTATTTCACAATTTCATTACTTCAGTTTAATTTGTCCTTAATCTATACGAACATAAAATATTGAGGGCTTAATAAAACATAATAAAAGTTGAAGGACTCAATAGAATAAAGTGTCAAAGTTCAGGGGCTTCATAATGGGTTTATCCAAAGAAAATTTAAAATCATTGTAAGGATGGAGATATGGATATATAGCGCACCCAAAAATTTGTGTGTCCATGTATTTTGGAGATTTATTAAACAATTTTTGAAAAGGAGAAAAATTATTGAGAACTAGGGTGGGCATGGCATTGGTTGAATTAATGGCATGACAACAAGTATATGACCAAAAACGAAAGGGAACTTAGGAATGGGCCAATAATGTGAGACCGGTGTCGACAATATGCCTTATTTTTAGTTTAAAGAGGCCATTTTATTCATGCATATAGGGATAAGCTATACGATGAACAATGCCATTTTTGTTAAAATATGAGTTTAATTTTTGAAATTCGCCACCCCAATTAGAGTGAAAAGCTTTAATGTTAGAATTAAATTGGTGATGGATAAACATCACTTTTATTTTTGAGAAAATAAAGCTAGGTAAATCTAGTGAAATCGTCTATAAATAAAACGAAGTACCTAAACCATGATAAGATGTAATTGGGGAAGGACCCTAGACATTAGAATGAACAATCTGAAAAGGAGCATTTGTAGTGTGCTCAACAAAAGCAAAAGGTAACTTGGCTAATTTTCCTAAACGACAAGATGAACAACTAGACAAAATGGAATTAGAAACAAGTAAATTATTTTCTTTGATAATCTTGGACACAGTTCATCGAATAGGGTGACCTAAACGAGCATGCCAATCATTAAGAGTGGTAGTCTTAGTGATCAAAGCTTGCGTAGAGGGAGGAGAGGATGGTGGCATCACATATAATCCATTGATACTCCAGCCTTATAACAGGGTTGCCTTGGTTTGTTGATTCTTGATAAAAAAATGAGTGGGCCAAAATTCAAAAAAGTAAGCATTATCATTAGTGAATTTTTGTACAGAGAGTAAGGATTTCTGAATTTTTGGAATATGAAGCACATTTTTAAGAATGAAATTTTTATTAGAATATAAAGAATGATGAAAAGCCATACCAGTGTTTGCAATAGGAAGGGAATTGTCATTACCAATAATAATTTGATTAGACCTAGTGTATGGAGTTGCATTGGGACAAACTGACATCATGTGATGAGAAGCACCAGTGTCTGGGTACCATGAAGAGTTCGGTACATAAGCATGCTGCTTGGTGGATGTACCGTAGTCAGGAGATGGTGCCGAAATAATGGGGGAAAAATGATTGGCTCGCGGAACATCATGAATAAAATTGGGCTGCAGAAAGGAAGTTGAGGACCGTGGCTCATATCTCCAGTGACATCTGTCAGCAGTGTGGTTATGATACCTGCAAATTTGACATTGTCCATTGTTCATACGAGTTGAGGTAAAGCGATTGTTGCGATTTAGAGAGGCAGAATAAGATGGAGTCGATTTTGGTGTTCTTGGGAAGGAAAAAACGCTGGCGAGGTAGAGGAGTTGAATTTTGGCTACTCACAAAATTAGCAACAGGTGATTCTTGCATGCTCTTTATTAAAATCTCATGAGCCACCAATTGCCCATGAAGTTCTTGAAAAGTAACATGAATGGGTTAAAACAGTAATAATACTGTGAAATTCATACCCAAGATTACGATAGATAATAGCATTAAATTTAACATTGGAGAGGGGTCTACTAGCAACTGCTAATTCATCTGCTAGTGACTTGGCTTTTTGAAGGTATTGGGAGACAATTAGATCATGTTTCTTCAATTCTTGAAGTTCAATATGAATTTGTAGTTGTCGATTCTGAGATACAGAGCCAAAAGAACTTTCTAGTGCTTACCATGCTGCAAATGATGTGTTCATGCCAATGACGTAGGGAAAAACTTCCTTAGAGAGAGAAGAGAAAATTCATGAGAATAGAAGTTGATTTTTTGAAACCATTCAGTGTATTCAGGATTAGGAGTTGGAGGAGTTGAGTTTTTTGTTGAAGGTATTGTAGGGGAATATGTGATTATTAAGCCATAAAAAAGCCATTGAGTTTATGATAGTTAATGAGAGGTTGGAATTGAGTTTTCCATGTAGGATAGTTTCGGGAGGTCAATTTAATTGAGAGAGTGTGATTTGTGGTGGTAGAGGTGGGAAGAATAAAATAAGAAGTTGGAACAATTTGCCCAGCCATATTTAGGCTCTGATACCATGAACTGAATTATGTATTTCACGTTTTAATGACTAATACAACAGTAGTGTACATTTATATGATACAAACGTAAAGAAGTAAAAAATGACGAGCTGTACAGTTACAACAATATGTAATAACTCTATGAAAACTATAATAAATAATGGGTACAATAGTTATCTTATCAATGCATTAGTCATAGCTCTTCGTCATGTTGGATAGTTTTCTTCTTTGAGAAGACATGAAACAAGAATGATTCCCGGATTGTTAGATGGATGTAAGATATATGGAGATGATAAATCATTCATGGTTTGTTTGGTGTTTGTGGTGGTTGATTGGGTTTTGTGGAAGAAGAGTGTTGGCTAGAATCATCAGACATGATGAACAGAAGCGTGTCCTAGATAGCCCACTCTGATACCATATAAAAATTTGTGTGAATCAGTTGTTTTTCATTAATCTATCGATTGGTTTATATAATATAGCAGTCCTTGACTATAAGGGAAGTTACATAGAATGATCCTATTGATTACGGGATTAGAGCAAAACAAGAAAGTAAATTAAGATATACACGGAAAACAAATATAAGATATACATGCAAAGTGAATATTTGTCAATAAATTCACATTTGCATAATCAATTTTTGTTGATTATTTAATTATTAGTTTTTTAATGTTATAATTTAGAATTTAAAATTCACAATATTTTATAAATTTATTATTTTCATGTTCTAGATTTTTATAACTTTATAAATATTGAAATATTTTTTATTTTTTAATGTAAATTACTTTATTTTTATTTTAAAATAAATTATTTGTTTATAAAATAATTTATGAACTTAACTGAGATAGAAAGCGTAAGTTAGATTTTTTTTTTTTATTCGCAAAAATCAAATGAAAATTTTCAATGAAAGGAAATTGAGGCAAAGATTCAAGGGGGCCATATGTGATGACTTGCTGTCAAGTCATGATAGAGCCTTTTTTTTTTTTTTTTTTTGCCAGATGATAGAGACGTTTAAACGTGTAGAATTTTTAACTAAATTTATTTGTACAAGTATGAATGGCTAAATCCTGTAATATATATATATATATATATATATATATGTGTGGCCAAAGGGTTTTTTTATTTTTAATTTTTTTACAAATAATCTAATGACCAAGTCTTATAGTTTAATGACCAAAGATGTATTTTTGACCCTGTAAACATAATATTTTATCATCCATATTAAACGGAATAGATGCTAAAAATGTATTTTTGACTAATAAATAAATAGAGCACAAATTAGAATTCACAGCAATAACATGCCGGAAAATTTGGAAGCACAAAAATACAGAAAAATGTTTCAGCTTTTAATCCAAGTCAACCGGTGGAAGTTACATTCACAAGGCCAAATAAAAAAAAAATTTTCATGCAGCTTTTAATCCAAAAACAAAAGAGGCTTAAATTGCACTTTAATTGTATGTAGAAATCACAGAGGAAAAATCATACAAGCAGCAGCTTTAAAAATTAGATGCAGGTTAGTGTCGGCAGCAGAAAGCTACGGCAGTGACGAAAGCGATTGTAGAGTTTGACTCGAAGGCGGTTGTTGCAGCCTAGAAAAAATAAATTGGAAGCTAAGGGCATTTACAAATTACAATAGTTTACATTCTCTAATACTCATGTCACATCCTCTAAAAAAAACTTCATTATTCTTTTTCTATTATATTTTTCCTTAATATAGATTATACTAAAAAAAAATAGTTGAAATTTTACATAAGTATACATCTAATTCTGTGTAGAAATAGCTGAAATTCTGCATAATTTTACATACTATTGCAAATTAAAAAAAATCCGTAAAAATCAAGTCAAAAGCTTGAAAAATCATACACTAATGCGTGTCATGATCATAAAAAGCATTATAACTGTTACGTGTAACAGAAGGTATTATACCTTTTGTTACACGCCATTGTAGATGCCCTAATAAAAATTTTAAAAGAGGTACAAAGAATTGAATAAGAAATGAACTGAGAAAAAAAGATATTTGAAAATGTTGATAGGCATTCCAATCACCATCCAAGATTGATTAATTGTTGTGTAAAAGAGATAAATGGAGCAACATGCCAAGGCAACTATATCCACAAAATGATGTAATTTCTAATATATCCACAAATGAATCAATTCACTGTTTAGCTGACCAATCAATAACATCATATAACATCATATACCTTTTTTTGCCTAGTTGAGTTGGCAAGGGAAAGATCCATGATCTTGAAATTAAAAGGTCATGAGTTTAAGTTCTGGGAACATCGTACCCCTAAGACATAAAAAGTTAAAGTTAACCTATCTAGTGTCAGATAATTTCAATTATGGGATTGACACCTTTTGAAGTGGAGGTTCATATCCCCTTTCCTTCGTTACTAAGAAAAAAAAAAATCAATGAAATCATATTGTGTTGATAAAAGGACATTATCAAAAAAAAAAAAGGAAAATTTCGTATTCAATAGCATAATGCTCATCGGTATCAACAAACAACAGTACCCATCTTCTTTTCTAAGTGTTGTCACAGCCATCAACAGTACCCATCTTCACTGCCATCAACAGTACCCATCTTCTTTCCTTTTTTTTTTTTTTAACAAGTGCATAACTTAGCGTTCTTATAGATTTATAAATAATTTATTAATTTTGGTTTAAATTTCATTTAGAAGTAGAACAACTTGTGCCTCTTATTCTTCTTTTGCAGTCAGACCATGAATATTATAAAATATTATATAGTCTTATTTTTTGAAATCTTTAATTTTGAAACAAATTGTTTGCTAGATAACTCACTTTTCAACCTTGCAATTTTTCTGTTCTTTTAAGTGTGAACGAATTTCACAAAAGTTTACTGTATATTACTATTAAATTATCTTTTAAATTTATTTAATTTTATTAGTATTTTATTTTAAAAATAATTAATATCTAAAAATAATACTTAACCAATAATTATGTATTTAAAAAGTAAACAAATTAATTTTTTTTTTATTTAGGATCACAAGTATCCTTATAAAACATCTTCATACTATGCCACATCTCTATTGTCGGATTGATATCTATTCACGTTTATATCTTAAAAATTTTCGCAATTTATGAGATAATTTATGAAAAGATTGATGTGAAATGAAAAAAAAAAAAAAGCTGGCATAAAGAAATGAAATAATATTGTTCTAATTAATTTTTTCAATTTATTATCCTAAACTAAATGAGTTAAAAAGGAATAAAAATTTGAACTGAGTTTAAAATTATTTATTCTATTTAATTTATTAATTGTGCTGTTTATAGACATTTTAACTCTTATAGCATAACAATACACTTATTACTAATATTTGCATAATATTACAACACATTTATTATTAATGTACTTTTAAAATCGATCATATCTATTGTTTTTCTTAATTTTATAATAATAGGAAAATTAATTTTTTGATAGAAGGAAAATTATTTTCTACTCTTACTTTTGAAAGTTATTTTTTAATCTCTTTATAATATTTTTAACTTTTATTTTTATTTTTTAGTAAATTATAAAAGGAAAATTTCTAAGATATTTCATTAAGAAAAAAGAGCCGCATTAAATTGTTTGATATTATTTTTAAAATTTTAAAATTATTTTTAAAAGTAATAAAAAGTTATTTAAAATTTTATTATATAATAAAAAGTTACTAAAAAATGCAAATAAATTTATTTTCAAAAAAGTTTATTTAGAATTTACAAAAAAAAAATTAAAATATAAATAAATAATAAATAACACTTGACATATATTTTTTTTAAAATATGATAATCATATGTTCTTGACTAATACATTAGAAAATTATTAATTTATATATTAGACAGATTTTTAAAAAGTATTTCGTGCAATGAGTTATTTTGTAAATTATTAGTAAATAATTCTCTCTTTTCTCTTTAGATTTTTTCATCAAATACTCTTGTTTTTTTACCACCGCCGATCATCTTTTAGATCGGCAGCGGTCTCTTATTGTTTTTTCTATTTTATTTTATTTTTTCATTTAATAAATACAAATTTTTAATTTATCGAGTCTTGGAGCCTCAAAGCAAAGTATTGAATGCAATGAGACTTCACTTTGATTGTTGAATCAAATTAATTGATTGGTTGAACTAGTTAATCATGTATACTATATATGTACTAGCAGGCATAGTTCTCGTTATATATATATGTCAACTTTGTTTTATCAACAAATTTGGCACATTATCAGTAAGGATATTATTTCTTTGGTGAAAAAATTTTTAATGGATGGTATCATGCCAAACAATTTGAATCATACTTTTCTCACTTTGATTCTTAAAGTTAAAAGCCCTGATACGATGAAGGATTTGTAGCCTATTAGCCTTTGTAATGTGCTATACAAATTAATTGTACAGGTTTTGGCCAATACGCTTAAAGCTGTTTTACCATCTTTGATCTCCCTAAATCAGAGTGCTTTCATCCCAGGTTGGTTAATCACTGATAATTCTATTGTGGCGCATGAACTATTTCACTCTATGAAGTATAGAAGTATAGGTAAGGAGGGTGCTCTTGCTCTTAAACTTGATATGAGCAAAGCTTATGACAGGGTTGAATGGGCTTTTTTGGAGAGAATGATGCTTCATATACAGTTTCCCCCTCATTTTTTTAATTTGATTATGTGTTGTGTTAAGACTGTTTCTTTTACTTTTTTGGTGAATGGTTTTCCTCATGGTCATTTGGTTCCTTCGAGAGGCTTGAGACAAGGTGACCCGCTTTCACCCTATTTGTTTCTGCTTTGTGCTGAAGGTTTATGTACCTTAATTTCTTTTTATACTAGTCATGGTGATTTGCATCCAATCATAATTTCTAGAATAGGTCCCAATGTGTCTCAATTATTTTTTGGTCCCAGCGTGTCTGAGCTATTATTTGATGATGATAGTATTATTTTCTGTTGGGCCTCTATTTCTGATTGTGAAAGTATTAAGGCTATCCTTAAGTGCAATGAATGTGCAACAGATCAATTGGTGAATTTTGATAAGTCTGCGGTCTCATTCAGTAAGGTGGTTTCATATGATAAATGTAAGCAGCTTCAAGGTATTTTAAGTGTTCCCTTTGTGTCTAACCACTCCAAATATTTAGGTTTGTCTTCCTTTATTGGCAAATCTAAAAAGGCTATTTTTAGCATTTGCGGGACATAAATTGGCATAAGATTCAAAGATGGAAGGAGAAGTTTATCTATTGCGGGCAGGGAAGTTCCTATTAAGGTGGTTGTTCAGGCTATTCCCACTTATGTTATGAGTTATTTTGCTCTCCCTTATTCTTTATGTGATGAAATTCAGCTCCTTATTAATAAATTTTTGTGGGGAAGCAAAGATAATGACAGGCACATTCATTGGTGTTCTCAGAATCGGATGACCAAATCTAAGGCGGATGGTGGTATAGGCTTTCACCATATTTATTCTTTTAATTTTGAGCTTCTGGCAAAACAAGGCTGGCGGATCTTGTCTAGTCCCAACTCGCTTAGCTCTCTAGTCCTGAAAGCTAAATATTTTTGGAATAACTCTTTTTTTGAAAGCTAAGGTGGGCCCTAATCCTTTCTATCTTTGGTGGAGTGTGTGCAAAGCTATCCCAGTTCTATCATCAAGCCTATATTGGAGAGTGGGGAATGAGAAATCTATTCATGTCTGGAATGATAATTGGATCCTGGGTATTGGTTCAAATTGGGTCTTTTATGCTGGAACTTCACCTCCGGTGTCAATGGTGGAACAACTTATAGACGCTAATCGAAAATATTGGAATTTTAATTTAGTGTGTCATTTGTTTAATCCTGTTGAAGCAAACGCTATCCTTTCAATTCCTATTAGTTTTCGATTACTAGATGATTCCTTATTTTGGAAATTTTCTCACCATGGCTCCTATAAGGTAAAATTTAGTTACTTTGCAGCTTAGCGTCTTAGTTTGCTAGAGCCTTCTTCCTCTTCAGAGACTTGTCAACTAAAGTTATTTTCGCAGAAGTTGTGGTCTTTGGGTGTTCTAGCTAAGGTTAATATCTTTATATGGCGGTTGTGTAATAATATTCTTCCAACCTTCCATACTTTATCGGAGTGGGGTGTTCAAGTTGAAAACGTCTATAGAATTTGTGGTCAGACTAGTGAATAAGCTATTCATGTTTTCTCATGGTGTAACTGGGTTCGGGGTGCTTGGCTTGCTAGTGTACTTTTATTGAGATCAGATGTTGGTTATTTTCAGGATATTGTGGACTAGGTGCTATACTTTTTTCAGGTTTTAAGTGTTGACCAATTTCAATTTTTCATTTTGTTTCTGTGGAATGTTTGGTTTCATAAAAATAAGGTGGTATATGGGAACCAGAAACTTCATCCAGCTCAAGTTGGCATCCAGAATCTATCTCAGCTGACTAAGTTATGAGAGGTTCAGTATGTTAGCTTAAGTTTGATGTCTTTGCCTTCCTCTCCAGCTGTGTCTTCGTGGTCTCCCTTTGGTTCTTTGGTCATTGAAATTAATTCAGATGCTACTATCATTCTTGGTAGCTTTACAACTGGTTTCGGTGTTGTTATGCGGGACTACTAGGGTAAGGGTTTGATGTATGCCGGGAATAGAACTTGCCAGGTTAATTCAGTTGATGTTTTGGAGGCCCAATCCATTTTTTTTGGTCTTTCACTCGCTTTTGATGCTTGCTTTCGGCAGGTTGTCGTTGAATCAGACGGTCTTGTTATGATTAATGCTTTGAAGGCTTTTTTCTTCAGCTGCTCCAAATTTGGCTTCGATTAATGTTGTTTTAGAAGATATTATTTCATTTTCTAAGTTCTTTGATGAGGTTTCTTTTTCTTTTGTTCCTAGAACTTTTAACAATGTAGCTCATTTGATTGCTCGGTAGGCTTTTTCTCTTGAAGATCAATGTATTTTGATGGAGGATGTTCCATCTTATGTTGTTCATGCTGTATTAGAGGATATCTCCTCTATTCTTTGAGCTTAATGAAGTTTTATTCTTTAAAAAAATAGAAACATTTAAAAATAAGCAAACTTAAAAAAAAAGTAAATGAAAAAATCCTGACCAACTCTTTTTCTCTCTTTTCTCTTAATTCTTGATTTTTGTTATAACTTCCTTTTTAACCACCGCAAATTATTTTTTCGATCGGCGGTGGTCCCTTTTATTACTATTTTATTTTCTTTATTTTGTTTCTTTACATTGAATAAACACAGATCTTTGATATATTTCTCTTTTGATTGAAATTTTGAATCTTCCTTCATGGAGTTCTTGCCCTTAGTGAAATTTTTATGGTTTTCCTTTATGAAATTTGAATATGTCCTTATTATGAATTTTCTATTAGTATTTCTACAATCGGACTCATTCAAAGACCAGAGAGTCAATTTATAGCTAAATAAAGCCACTGAGTTGAGCGTACAGATCGCCAAGTTGCAAATCAGAAAGCTCTGTTAACGCAACTGAGCGATAACAACAAAAAATTTTATAATTTCAGTGAGATTTTATTTTGGTATTTCTTGATTGTACTATTATTTCTATTATTCTTTCATCAATATGTACTTTTAATCTTCAATGAATGAAAGATTCATCTTTTTCTCTAAAACAAATAACATCAGTAATCAATACTGAGTTTGCCGAGGAATTTGCATCCGAATTGCGTTCAATGTTTCAAATTACAAATTACAATGCTTTTGAACCCCACCTAGTTATATACTGTTGTTATATTATGTTAAATATTTGCCTTTAATTTTTGGCTTGTAACATCATTTATTCAAAGTTTAAGTGCATTTATAATATATTTAATGGTCAAGTTAGGAAAATTCTTATTCAAAAGAATTTGAGTTATTTTAGGAATTAAACTATTACTTTCTTTATTGGAAGAAAATTCTTTGTTAAGTAGGACAACTTATTCCTCTATAAATAGGGCCATAGCATATGCATTGTGTGTGTCCTATTGGTATGCTGAAAAGGTATCAAGAGTGTCATCATGATGTTTTAGGTATAAGCCTTTGAATCACTCTTTTGATCTTTATTGTGAGGGACATATTAATGTCTTTGAGGGGTGAGATTATTTGGGTGTAATTGGGTTTAAGAGTCAAGTATTGATTTCCATGTTATTTTATTGTGTTCTTAATTTCGTGTAATATATTTGTTGCCTCCTTTGTCCATGGACATAGGTTTACGCTGAACCATTGTAAAATTGATGTGTTTTGTGTATGTTCTCTATTGTTGTCATGTTTGTTTACTATCTCAAACAATTTTTTATCTTCACATGCTTTCGCAATACTACATTTCTTAACAAGTGGTATTAAAAATGTCTACAATTATTTGGGATTTTATTATTGGTAACATCAAGTTTTGGGAGATAGAGAAATTGAATCATAAAGGTTGGGGGTTGGGACCTCACCCAAAGCTAAGTGATGCTCGGCCGACTAGGGCAATGATGACTTATGGCATATGACAAGTATTAGTATGACTATTGTTAACACAAAAATAGATGCATGAAGCATTGTAGGAGAAGGAGAAATTGGCATCTATAATAAGTAAAGAGAAGATGGAAGCTTGGATAAAAAGGTGAGGAGAAGAGAAGATGAGGCTGCCATACAGGTATGGGCAGTTAATGCTTCCTTGGAAACCCATGTTGATAATTTTACACCTATCATGATAGATTGATGCATCCATGGAGAAGGTGGAGCAAGTTTTTGGTTTATAAGAAAATTCAAGTCACTATACAGATTGTTAAATATGTGCCTTAAATTTTTTCCCCAAAACATCATTTGTTCAAAGTAAGTGCATTTATGATATACTTGGTGGCCAAGTTAGGGAAATCCTTATTTAAAAGGAGTTTATTTATGTTAGGAATTAAACTATTACTCTCTTTATTGGAAAAAAATCTTTTGGTTAAGTGGGACAGTTTATTCCTCTATAAATAGAGCTATAGTTATATGCATTGTGTGTGCCATATAGTATGCCAAAAAGGTACCAAGGATACCATCATGATGTTTTAAGTATAAGCTCCTGTGTCTCTTTTTCTATCTCCATTATGAGGGACATGTTAGTCTCTTTGAGGGGTGAGATTATTTAGGTGAGCTTATTGGGTGTAATTGGGTTCAAGGGTCGAGTATTGATCTTAATGTTAGTTTTTTGTACTTTTAGTTTCGTGTAATGAATTTGTTGCCTCCTTCGCTCATGGACGTAGACTTATGTTGAACCACGTTAAATCAATGTGCTTTATGTATGTTCTCTATTGTTGTCGTGTTTGTTTACTATCTCAAATAATTTTTTATCCTTACACGCTTTCACAAGGCTAAATTTCCCAACATATTAGAATATATTTGAGGTTTCAAACTTTCAAAGCCAAGTAATGTTGTGCTTTGATGAGTGTGTGAGCCAAAATAAGGTTATACTTTGATAAGAGTTTGCAAAAATAATTCTACTTTGAAGAAAATTCGTGAGAGAGTTTTTGCTAAATACTGTGGATTTTTCTTAACATGGTGAGTAACAAAATATCAAGGAAATTATTATAGAGTTTGGGAAGTACCTTGATTGCCACTATTATGGATAGATTTATATTCTTGCACTCCTTTAGTTTTGATTTAGAGATGACTCTCTCTGTGTACCTGCTATTCTATTATTGGAAGAAATCTTAAATTTTATCTTGTGAATATGGCCCAACATCAAGCAGAGTGAACTACATAAAATATCAATTGATAAGATAACAACATTCTATTAAATTGTTGTACAAAGTTAACTAATCTATTAAGTATAGTTATATACACCTATCTTTAGCTCTTGTACTTCTTACAAATATCGTCTTGTTGTACATTTATGAATTCAATTGAATCAAACTACAAAATCTTTCACAAGTTCATAATCTTTACATGGTATTAGAGCTTGATCAATGGCTGGATGAATTATTTTAGCTACTGCTTCTCTTATCTCATTTACTTTTACAAATCATGCTCTTTCTATCAAACTCACACCAAGAAACTATCTCACTGAAAAAACTCAAATCAATCTTTACTTAATTATCATAAATTAACTAGATTCATTGATGGTTCTTGATCTGCACCAGCTTCAACAACACCTTCATTATACAACTCAAATCCAGACATTCCCAATCATGCCTTTGTCAAAAGGTTCCCAAAGGACCAGCTGCTCCTTTTATGGATATTGTTTTTCTTATCATAAGAAGTCTTTCTATATGTTATTGGCATAACTTCACCTTACATTGCATGGAAAAGCACTAGGAAGTGCTTTTGGTTTTGTATCTCAGAATTGTCAACTACAACTTCACATTAAACTTTAAGAGTTAAAGAAAAATGATTTATTAGTCGCTCAATATCTTCAAGAAGCAAAAACATTATCAGATGAATTAGTTACTACTAGTCGACTAATCTCCAATGCAGAATTCAATACCATTATTTATTGCAATCTTGGACCAAATTTTCACAATATTTTAATAGCCTTTAATCAACAACCTACACCCATTTCATTTCAAGAACTTCATGGTCAATCGCTTGCTCATGAAATATTAATTTGACATATATAGGACACTCATTTTGCCAATATAGCAACCCGACAAAGCATCTACTCCCTAACTCTCTTAATCAACTGCTCCATTGTCGATTCTGCCTCACAGTATCACATCAACGTAAATGGATTTGGTCCTCAAAATGAAGGTCACATAAATAGAGCACCATGTTAAATATTTGGTTTTTAAAACTGTTGGAAGTCTAAAATATTTCTAGAAACTTTAAGATAATTTTCATTTTTTGTAATGTAAAATTTGTTTTTTTATTTTTCTCTCTTGTGAATGTTCTAGATTAAACAAATTTCTAGCTAGACATGTAAAATATAGTAGAGCTCATAATCAGGTAACAAAATTTGATATAGTAGTTATAGAAGTTAAATCTTTTTGTATGTATATATATTAAAGAATGAAAATCTAGAGAGGTGTCTTGAGATATTTTCTCTCAAATTTGTGCATCTTTTCTTGTTATGTTTGCTGAGATTTTTATTGTAAAATTACTTTGTGAGCTTTATAATGATAAATCATGTGATCACCTGAAATGGCCCCTCTCCTCACCCGAGCAAACGGGCATTCGCCTAAAGGAGAAAAGGCGCTACCCCTTCTACAGCCCAAAAATTTGTAGGTTTGATTGAGGCTATAAAATAGTTCAATGCCTAAATGATTTCACACCAAACTTGATAACTTTTATTCCATATCCTTATATTCACAAAACTTCACATACACAAATAATTTTTAAGCTTTATTAATTCAATATATCACGAATCCATGGAATTATTTTTATTCGTATATGATATTTAAGTTATCATTGATGTGCATATATACCAAACAAAGACACTAAATATTATTTAACAAAATTTTCAGTAAAAGAAATTTTCAACTCCTTAATTCTCATTAAGGTTAGAGATAAACAAAAACTCAAGGACAACAATTATCATATTCAAACACATACAATTTTTGAACAAGGATTTCCATCATAAGAATAAACTAAATCAATAAATTCATTGTAATTTTTAAAGAAGATAGAACCAAAGAAATTCATTCACAAATTCTCCTTGTTTTTCTCTTGATAATAACTTCAACTTCATAAAATTTCCCTTCTAGTTGTTGCCTTGATAAATTTTCCAGCCTTCCTTTCTATTTTTACCTTTTAAACACTTGATTTCTTCCTCTTCTAGCTTCAAATTTCTAAGCCTAATTTTCTTATATCACTAGTAACTTTTAGTTCCTAAAAGAATTCCTCTTTTTTCTCTCCCTCTTCTTTTTCTTCTCCTTTGTTCTTCTCTCAACTTTTATAGGAAACGTTCTTGTTCCTAACATGACACACTTCTTTTTATTTTATTAATAGATGTCCAAAGGCATGCTTCTCTCTTCCATGTAAGATGACACCTCACACACCTGCACTTTACTTTAGTCCCTCCATTTTCTTTTCAAGTACTTCCTTATTTTACTTTTTTTTTTATATTAATCTATTTTTTTTATTTTAACTCCAATTAAATTTTATCTCATTTAAAACTTAAGCCTTTAACTCTCATTTTAACTAATTCACCATAAAATTAAACTAAATTTATTAATATTAAATGACATGGATACTTTACCTCGAGAACATAGATGTGATCTTCAAAGTTGCTGGAATTGGTGAATCAAATGAGACTTTATAATGAAGTTGTTAAGAAGATGTTGATCTGTTTACCTGAAAAATTTGAAGCTAAAGATGTTGCCATTAAAGAATCTTGTAATTCAAAAAATCTAACAATTGCATAGTTGATAAGTAAGCTGTAAGCACAAGAGCAAAAAGCTTCAATGAGAAGTGAAGTTGTTAACGAATGAACTTTTCAAGCTTTTCATTCAAGGCACAAAGGAGTAGCTCTATTAAGATCAAAAGAGAATGAAACTAAAAATCAAGAAGGAAAAGGTAAAAGGAAATTTCCACCTTACAATACTTGTGGCAAGACAAGTCATGGTGAAGTTAAATGTTGGAAGAAGGCTTAATGCAATATTTGTAAGAAGATTGGTCACATTTAAAGATTTTGTAGAGCCAAACAAAATCAATCTTTGCAATAACCTCTTCAACAAGCTAATGTGATAGATGAACAACATGATGAAAAACATTTGTTCTTTACATCTCAAATGAAAGAGTCTCCAAAAAAATTATTTGGCATGTGGACAATGGCTGTACAAATTATATGGCCAAAGATGCCAGCTATTTCACTATCTTAGATATATCATTCAAGACCAAAGTAAGAATGGGAAACGGAGAAGTTGTAAGTGCTAAAGAAAAAGGTTCAACTAAAATTTAGACTAAGAAAGGTATGAAACTCATCTCTAATGTTTTATTTATTCCAAAGCTTGAACAAAATATTCTTAGTATTGCACAATTGGTGAAAAAAAGAATGCACTGTTTTGTGTGGAGAAAATTTATGCTCAATTTATGATTTGCATGGTTGTAACATAACAATAGTAAGAATGAACAATAAAATTTTTTTTATTAAATTCAACAATTTTTGCATGTGCTCAAGTTGATCATATAGTTGTTTATGATAAGAGCAAAAATTGAAAAGAAAAATTTGGTGAAGAAAGTTGATATTGTAGGTGCTGAAAAGAAAATTGAGCAATGCAATGTTGTTGTTGATAATTTTATTTCAGGAGTTAAGAGTTTAAAATATATATGTTCAACAATGAAGCTCAAGAGGAGAAGATCATGAATGTTAAATTAGCTGCAACTTTTCAAAGCATTAATGTTGAAATTAGCTAATGATTCAAGTGAATGCCAAGTTGTTTATTTAAAGAAAATTCCATCCAATATTAGCAAGAAGCAAGATGAAGTTTCTTATGATTATAGAGTAAAAAGTTCAACTCCTACAGTAGAAAATAGTCATATTAAGCATGGAGAATTCAATGAAGTTTATCCAATTAAAGAAACTAAAAAGGACTTTCTTATCAAGTTTGTCAAGTGTAAATCAAGTTATCCAAGTCAAATAGAAGAAAACTTAGAGTCCTTAAGAAAAACCTTAAGGAGGAGTGTTGAAAGTCTAAGATTTTTCTAGAGACTTCAAGGTATTTTTTGTTTTTTCAATGTCAAAATTGTTTTCTTATTTTGCTCTCTCATAAATGTTCTAGATTAAAAAAATTTCTAGAATGACAAGTAATAGGTGGTAGAGTTAAGAATCAACTTATAATTAGGTGATAAAATATGATGTAGTAGTTGTAGTAGTTAGTTCTTTTTGTAATTTAGATATACATAATTAAAAAATGAAAAATCTAGGAATGTGTCTTGAGATATTTTTCTCAAATTTGTGTGTTTTTTCTTGTTATGCTTGTTGAGATTTTCATTGTAAGGTTACTTTGTGAGCTTTATATCTAACAAAAACCATACAACAGAGGACTATAAAAGAAGGTATGCACCACACCAACACATACCTTCTCTGTAAGCTAATGCTGTTATGCATAATTCGATTCTACCAATTCTAGCCTTGGGAAGTCAACAAGCTAGTTATCCTTTTACACCATATGGTTATTAGTATCCACACTGTAGCCACACATCATATAACATCATATCCATAGGTGATTACTAACCCTACTCCTATGGTGGCATGGATCAAATTATAATTGGTAGTAAATAGACTCTACCTATTACAAACATTAGTACATCATTTTATCCTTCGCTATATCCCAATAGATCTTTCTTTCTAAAGAATGTCCTTCATGTTCTAATAATTACAAAACATTTCTATTCATAAATTTATATCTGACAATAGTAGCTTTTATTAGATTTTGACTAACTTATTTTCTGTCAAGGATCAGATAACCAAGGGCATCCTGATGCAAGGTCAGAGTGAAAATGGATTGTATGTGATGTCATCATTACCCTCTAAAATTGCAATAACCGTCAAAAATTCTTCTCTTGCTGAGTGGCAAGCACGATTTGGACATTCTAACAAGCATGTTGTGTCTAAAATCATCAAGGTTACTAGTCTTTAAGTCCTTTAATAATTTTTCATTACCCACTAATTATTCTTCTTATCATTTAGGAAAGTTAGTCAAATTGCCTTTTCCTTCTATAGAGGATACCTTTTTTGCTCCGTTTCAAATTGTACATTCAGATGTCTGGGGGCCAACTCATTTCACATCTAATAATGGTTTTCACTATTTTATACTGCTTATTAATGATTTCACAAGATTAATATGGATTTATTTTCTTAAAAATAAAAGTGATGTTTCTAACGTATTTCTTGAAGTTGAATCCTTCATTCACAAAAAAATTCAAACCTCCACTAAGGCATTTCACTTTGATTAGGGCGGTGAATATCAAAACTTGCACAAAAATATGGAATTATTCACCACATTGCTTTTCCTTACACATATGAACAAAATGGTCTTTTATAGTGCAAAATATGACATATAGTCAACACTAGTCTAACATTATTAGCTCATGCTCATGTTCCATTTTGATACTAGTTCTATGCTTTTTGTAATTCAGTTAATTTATAAAAGCCATGTCGACTCCTACTTTGCAAGATAACAATCCTTATAAAAATTATATCATTATGTTACTAAATACAATAAAATTAAAATTTTTTGGATGTGCTCTTTGTCCTTATTACATCCTTATAACCAACACAAATTTTCCTTTCAAAGCAAGCAGTGTGTTTATTAAGGACATTCACCAAATCATGTTAGGTATGATTGTTTAGATTTTAATTTTGATTGTGTGTATGTAGCTATGCATGTCATTTTTGATAAAAATATTTTCCCTATCAAAATACTTTCCTTATAAAACATAAATTCTAATTCTATTACTCTTCTGACACCATGGCTCACGATTCACACAACCGATAACACTTTATGTGCCCATCCTATAAAACTTAGACCAAGCACAATAAATAAACAACAAACATTCGTCACCTTCAAACAAAAATAGAACCTAAATTTCTTAACACATGAATCTCATTCTTTTCAAGAAGATATGAGATATAATGAGTGAAAACACACGATGAATCAGGAAGTGCAAGCTTTTTATGCCAATAACCCCTAAACTCTGGTCCATAAATAACCCAATGCTAACATTATTAAAAACAAGTGGATTTATAATATCAAAAGGAAATATAATGGTAGCATTGATCACTATAAAGTAAGACTGGTAATAAAAGGATTCACTTAACTCTCAAGTGTTGACTATAAAGAAACCTCCAACCTTGTTCTAAAAGGCCACAACTATCAAAGTTGTCACTACTATTGCCACTATGCATTAGCCTATGTGCCAATTAGATGTCTCAAATGCATTTTTACATGGCCATCTTTGTGAAGCTCTTTATATGGCACAACAGTAGGGTTATGTTAGTACTGTTCATTCCTCTCATGTTTGTAAATTAGACAGGTCCATTTATGGTCTCAAGCAAGCACCTCATGCTTGGTTCTTAAAACTTAACACATATCTTCATTCTCTACATTTTATTTCCTCTAAGGCTAATAACTTTATTCATATTAAGACAAAATTCTAGTGTTCTTTTCTCTTAGTCTATGTTGATGGCATTCTTGTCACATATTCATGTTTTCAATTAGTTACTCGAATCATTATGTAATAGCCCCAGACCACCCGCTTGAGATATTGTCTGCTTTGCCCGCACAGGCCAGCTCCAACTGTAACCCGGAGTGCATGGTTTTAAAACGTGTCTACAAGGGGAAGGTATCCACACCCTTATAAGGCGTGCTTCGTTCTCCTTCCCAATCAATGTGGGATATCACAATCCACCCCCCTTAGGGCCCAGCGTCCTCGCTGGCACATCGATCCAGGCCCCTAGGCTCTGATACCATTATAACAGCCCCAGACCACCTACTTGAGATATTGTCTGCTTTGCCCGCACAGGCCAGCTCCAACTGCAACCCGGAGCGCACGGCTTTAAAACGCGTCTATAAGGGGAAGGTATCCGCACCCTTATAAGGCATGCTTCGTTCTCCTTCCCAACCGATGTGGGATATCACACATTACAACTCACTAGAAAGAATTTCATGTTCATGATATGAGTCAATTGCATTATTTTTTAGGCATTAAACTCAGCCTTCAACCGAATGGTGCCACAATGTCTCAATTAAAGTACATTGGCAATTTACTTGAATGATATGAAATGCTTGCCTGCAAGTCCTGTGCCACTCCAATGCTAACTTTCTCCACATTATCTAAACATGTTAGTGCTCACTTGTTGCAAGGAGACTTTTATCGTCAAATTGTTGGTATCCTTCAATATGTGACTATCACTCAACCATATATTGCCTTTAATGTAAACAAATTATGACAGTTTATGCATGCTCCAATTGATATTCATTGGAAGGCATTAAAACACTCGTTACGTTATCTTTAAGGTACCCAAATAGTTGGTTTATTTTTCCTATTAAATCAACTCTTTCCTTGCACTGCTATACAGATAGTGACTGGAGTGGAGATCTAGATAAGCGCTGCTCTACAATTAGATATGCTATTTTTCTTGAAAAATCTTTGATTTTTTGGTTGTCCAAGAAACAACATACTATGGCAAGATCTTCCACTAAGAGTGAATATAAAGCCATTGCTAATGCCACATCGGAATTGCTTTGGCTCAAAGTATTGCTTGCTGAACTTGGTTATCATATTTTGACAGTTGATCTTTGGTGTGATAAGTTAGCACTATATATTTAAGCTCTAATCCAGTCTTTTATGCTTGCATCAAACATATCGAAATGGATTTGTTTATGGACAAGTTGCCGATGGATTTTTTCAAATTCATTTTGTCCCCACTCATGATCACCTTGCAAATTTGTTTACCAAACCCTTGCCACTGCCCCAACTCATTTTTTCTGTGCCAGCAACTTCATCTCAATCGTGATCAAGAGTTTGCTAGGGGGTGATAAGTTCATCAATATGTTGTTTATAGTTATATACATCTTTCTTTAGCTCTTGTACTTCTTATAAATATCTTCTTGTTGTACATTTATGAGTTTAATTGAATCAAACTATAAAAACTCTTTTTCACAATTTCATAATCTTTAAATTGATGTCATTTTTATCTTATTATTTTTGTAGTATTTTATAATTATTTTTCCGTTGCATCAAAACTACAATTCTCAACGCAGACACACACACACAAATAAATAGATAAATTATTATTATTATATATATATTGATGTCATTTTTACCTAATTATTTGTGTAGTATTTTATAATTATTTTTTCGCTGCATCAACTCAACAATTCTCAACGCAGACACACACACAAATAAACAAATAAATAGATAAATTATATATATATATATATATATATATATATATATATATATATATATAAAGTTTTGTTCAAAATATAGTTAAAAAAAAGTGCCAAAATTTGAGGTAGATTATATCATTTTCCTTTCATAAAAATGTGGTTGTAAATGGCGTGGTAGTTGAAGCCATTTATTAAGGGAAAAAAAAGGTAATAAATGTGTAGATATAAAGATATATCTATATATATATATATATATATATATATATATAATAGAAACATATTGAAAGAATGTGTAGAGAAAAGAGAAGGTAGCAATGTATTTGGTGTGGAAAAATGTGTGCGTTGAGCTACAAAATGAGGGAAGCAATGACAATAGTAAGAAGCTACTGCTGAATGAGCTTAGTGGTTTTGCTGAGCCTGGTAGAATCATGGCCATCATGGGTCCTTCTGGCTCTGGAAAATCTACGTTACTCGATGCTTTGGCTGGTACATATATATTTAATATCCCTCTTTTTTTATTTTTGGCCAATATATCCCTCTCTTTTTGTGTGTGTATATATATACATGTCAATTAATTTACCATGTTTAATTAATTTACCATGTCAATTAATCATGTCAATTAATTTACCATTTCTTTTTGTTCTTTATTCTTCTTTTCTCATGTTTAAACATGTCAATTTTAGTAAATTTATCCTTTATATATTAATACACATTTTCCTTGAACAAAAATTAATATTTTAAAAGTTTTATATTGATATTATATTCACTAGATATATCTCGTGTCCTGACACGCTCTATATAGAGCGGGTCCGCGTTGAAATAAACCTCCTATAAATTTTCAAAATTTTAAATTAATTTATCCATAAATTTTACTATAAATAGCCCTCTCTTTGTTCTTAAATACTTTGTAAGTATATATTTATTTAAATGTTTTTTTTTAATTTAAAAAACGAAGTATCATGCGTACAATAGTTGAGTTGTGGTTGCTTACAAAAAAAAAAAAAAAAAGGTTGTCTTGTGGTCTTTTTTATATGATATTTCTGGTATCATATAAATCATAAGAACATTGATTATTTTAGAGTTTAAATAGGATGAACTCTAATTTTATATTTTAGAGTTTATATGATTTTTTTGGGTTAATTAGGTTAATTTCTATTTTATGTCTAATAAAAATGAAATTAATTAACGTACAATTCCAATTTAATTGAAAATATGTTTCCTATTTTAATTATGTTAATTTCTATTTTATCTCTAAAAAATTAAATTAATTAAAATTTTAGTGATAATTTTGTTAAAAATATATATTTTGATGCTTTTATAAAATTTTAAAAAATTAAAATTAAATTAACTAATATTTATCATTTAATTATTAGTTAAACTTAAAAAATTACATTAAATTAATTTTTGTGTAAATAAAAGTATTAACATTAAAAATATTAAAGAAATAAAGTGTCATAACTCAAATAAAAATTTACTAAATTTGTAATAAATTATAAATTTAATGAGGTTGTAATATTTAAATTGTTATATCAAGAAAATATAAATTTTTTTATTTTAAATTTTTTTATTAACAAATAAATAATAATTTTTTATTGTCTTATGATTAATTATGACCATAATATTTTTTTTATATAAAATCAGTTTTAGAGTTGAGAAAAATTAATTATAAAAAATATTGAAGTAATATCATATAATTATTTAAATAAAAAATTTATAAAAATTATAACGAATTATAACTATATTAAATTGTTATATAAATAAATAACATTGTTATTATTTTTAAAACTTTTATTTA
>CATIWK010217568.1:0-14109 GCA_949634005.1 Mallotus japonicus
AAATGCCTTAAAATAGGCACCAACAGGAGACAACTCATGACCCGTTCATGAGACACTCGTGAGGAGACCTATAGCCTTTAAAGATGATCAAATTAGCCTAACCTTTCTTCATGAAAGCTGTAGGTATTTGTCTTATATTTCCATAGAATTTTTAATCACCTCAATTGGACATCTGTAACTCAAGATATTGCTGAAATACTAAGAGTTGTTCAACTTAAGATGAAGGCTTCATGTGTTGACTTCAACTAAGGATTTGAAGACCCAAATGAACTCGAGTTTTGACAAGTAAACTCAATTTAGAAAGCTTATGATGTCTAATTCAAATTTCAAGAAGATCACTTTCTTATTAGAGAGCTCTAAGGATGTCAAAATCCTTCTTGAATCAGAGAGGTCGAAGTAGCCCAAAAATCCCAGTTGTGATCATACTTGAGATCAATGTCATGGTGATAATTTTTCACCATTTTCACTTCCAATTGAGTCCTATCTTATACACACTTAAACAAACATATTAAATGCTCAAAATTAAGTTTGTTAAGATCAAAATCAAGATAGATTATTGCTAAAGTCAACATATGGTTATCTAAAACCTTCTCAATGAAAGACTTAGGGGAAGCAACCTATATTCTCGGGATTCGAGTCTATAGAGATAGATCAAAGGGAAAGATAGGTTTATCCCAAAGTCTTTACTTGGAAAATATGTTGAAGAGGTTCAACATACTTGATTCCAATAGATGATTGTTACCATTTAAGCATGGTGTCCATTTATCCAAGGGAATATCACCTAAAACACCAGAGGAAATGGAACAAATGGCCAAAGTTCTGCATGCTTCAACTATAGGAAGCTTGATGTATGCTATGTTATGTACAAGGCCTGATATTACCTATGCTGTTAGTGTGACTAGTAGGTTTCAATCCAATCTAGGTTTAGAACACTGGATAGCAGTTAAGGCAATCTTTAAGTACTTGAGAAGAACTAAATATTTAGAATTAACTTATGGAGGAGGTGATCTACAGATAGATGGTTTCACAGATTCTGACTTTCAGTTAGATGTGGATGATAGAAAGTCTATCTCTGGGTTTGTTTTTATTTGTAATGGAGGAGCAGTGAGCTGGAAGAGTTCCAAGCAAAGTGTCATTGCTAATTCCACTACAGAAGCCAAGTATATAACCGCATCGGATGCTGCTAAAGAAGCTGTTTGGATTAAGAAGTTCATTACCGAACTAGGAGTTATTCATTCCATTGGGTCACGATTCTTCTCTATTATGACAATAATGGAGCCATTGCTTTGGCAAAGGAACCGAAGTCTCACCAGAAATCCAAACACATAGAAAGACGCTTTCATATTATTAGAAGACTTATTGGAAAAGGTGATATCGTCGTGCAAAAGGTAGCTTTAGCTGATAATGTCATTGATCCACTTACTAAAGCATTAACGCAACTACAGCTGGATCGACATCTTGAGAAGATGGATCTGAGATACTGTAATAATTGGCTCTAGTGCAAGTGGGAGATTGCTAGTATAGGTGGTATGCCTTAGAGGCCAATCACATGTTTTGACATTGTAAGTAATCCCAAATGGCAATAAAGAATATTCTTTTATCTAAAGTGTTTAGTTAATTGAATATTCATCCATTAGTATAATGTTAAATAAATTTATTATCAAGAGTTGATAATATAAGTGACAAATTTATTTAGTACATATGCTATAAAATGTTCATAGTTGACAAATTAATATCTGGGTATTATCACTTTGACTATCACCTTTGTCTATTTTCCTTATATATATATATACACACACAGAGGACAAGATAAAGTTCACTTACCTTTGCTTGATTTTTTTTATTTGATTTAGCTAAAGTTTTCACTATGATCTACATGAATCTTTGTCTTTACATATATTTAAGTTTCATCGATCTACTTCCCTGAATTCATCAAATACTAAAGTCTCAAAACAACTCAATTACAATTTATAGAGGAGGAATCAATTCGAACCCAACCAACAAAAATAAATAAATAAAAGATTTGTACAACTCAACAAAATTCAAGAAACAACATCAAATTTTGAAAAATTCAAATAGAAGGAAAGATTTAAACTCCACACACACCCCTCCCATCGATACCCCTGATAGTCTTGTACATCATCAAGCCTATTATAAGGATTATCGATGAAGCAATGCACCACTTCTAAATGGTTCAGTTAAGGTGACACCTTTTCTCCTTGGGACGGTGCCTGAATGATCAGGCAAGGAAGGTGTCAACTAAAGTGACGCCTAAATGGAGGAGATGTCGCCTGAGCGACATATGTTGTTGCTTGAGTGAATAAGTTGATGCCTTAATGCCCAAAATCTGCATATAAATTTGAAACGAAATGAAATTTAACCTTAGAACTAAAACCTATAAAATAATCTTATAAGATTAACAGTGTTTTAGTGCCTGTGATTAAACAAAATCTAAAACAAAACTACTTAGTTTATATACACTTATATAAAATATAAAGAGCGTACATGTGTATATTTGGTGAGTGAGTTGGGTACTATTTTACATAAGAGTTCAAATTCCAAATATTTACATTAATTTGTACTTAATATGAAGTATATATGAAGAGGCAAGTATGGGATTATAATAAAATTACAAAACATAAGTCCATAGATAGCATTAGAATCCCTCTCAGAGACTGCAAATAGTAATGGGGATGTATCTTTGATAGCTAGTACATCCCAGGCCAAACTCACTATCATCATCAACTGCCCCTCAACATCTGAATAGTAAAGGATATAATCTAGGTCCAAGGGTATGAGCTGGCATCAATAAAAAGAACAAAAAGTATAGTCATCAAGAGTGCCTCACAGCCAGGTCAAGGTGACCTCGACATCAGAGTCTGTCTCATACATGATCCTAATAGTAGTGTGCATATTGTCCTCTATCTCCTCCCTAATCACAGAAATTCATAACTTTAGACCAATCGGCTCTATTGCTACCTTAAAAGTAAGCTCTACGTTGGCATCATGGCTGATGACATGTCTAACTAAGGTCTCGGCTAAAGTCATCTCATAAGCCATGGTGGTCCAGTAATTGCCATATTTTAGATAGTGCTATACACTACACTGCACTATGCTAAAAAAAATAAGAAAATGCGAGTGTGAGTAATATCGTAAGGAAATTACTTAGTAAGCCTCTAAAAAACAAGGGCAAATATATTATATATAACATCAATCAACAACATAAGCATAAACAACAACAAGAGAATTATAAAATGAACCAACTGAATTATATCATTTATCAAGTTGGGAATAAAGAATAAAATGGAAGCTATAATTTAAATTTTTTTCTTTCTTTTTATTATAATATTTTTTTAAAAAAGTATTTATAACTTAAACTTGTTTGATCAATTCATAAGTTCCATCATATATTTTCAAATTTTGACTTTTGTAGTTGTTATATTACACGGAGCACATTATGAGTATTAAAACATTATGACAATGTGTCCAGGTGTAATTAAACTCATAAAACAATATATCATTTACTAAACATTGCGTCTTCCCAATAACATGGTGTCTCACAAGTAACACAATGGTACCGTATCCATTATCTCTTTCTCAGAGTATAATAATTTATAAAATTCAGTAATTCAGTATGCATACTTTTCAACAACATAAATTCGCCCCAAAGGCATATTGAACTTATGCACTGTCCCAAAAACAGTTATCAACAGTTGGCCACCAATAACAACTCAACTCACGATAGTCTCACACTGAGACAATTGTAATCATAAATAACAAATAAGAGTCATCATTACACCTTAATAATCATGGACATGACAATGCTCTAAAATTACTCCAATGATAACATTCAAGGTTTGAGTACACCTACATTACACTTGTTATTTTTCATTATTTACATGTACTCTTAGTTATAATAAGATTTAATATTTCTAGAATCTCAGTGAAACATTTCATTCTCACAACTCGTTGTATATCTCTCCACAATAAATTTAGTCTCAAGGTCAAAAGAGACCTAAGAAATTATTGGAAAATTTTCATAGCTTTTTAGTTAAAATTCTTACCCGATGATTCTCGGTTCTTATTGCTACTCTTGTTCAAATTAAATAAATTTATAAAGGCATTTCATTTATGTGTCTTATTCCTTAATTATGGTTGATTCAAGAAAATTAAAAAATTAAGATAATGAAATTTTAATGTTAATTAAGAAGGCTTTTCGGCCGAAAGAATTTAATTAAATATATATTCATAATGTTTAATCACATAGTAAGTTCATACTCACTTAGATATCTTAAATATTAAAACAAAGTATGCATGAGTCTCTTTAAATTAGATATCATTATGAACATATATCTAATAATTAATATCCAAGAATATTTCTCTCATGTTAGAAACCTTTTCTTTTAATTAATATATTTCAAAATTAATCCTTTCTTTAAACAAATTTTTGGTCTAATAATAAGAAACTCCATTTATTTTTATTCTATATTATCATTAATTTTCAATTTCCTTTAGATCGTAAGGAAACTCTTATAATTATAGGTATGCATATATATATAGTCATGATTTAAAAAGGCAAACCCGCTAGCTTGAAATTCACATGTCTATATATACATAACTAGATTTATAAAGCAAGATAATTTAGGCCCAAAAGGATTTACATCATACTTATGTACGTTCATGTACATGTGCTGACATACATATATATATTTATTGGTTTTGTTTAAATCTAATTGTTTTAAAACAACTCAACCCACGTAGTGCAACACTTGAAAACTTGAATTTTAGATTAGTCCCAAAGTCAGCTCATTGCTTGGTTAAAGGTTGAATATAATTACAAGTTCTAAATTTTTTTCTTTTTTTAAAATATTATAATAAAAAGAAAAAAAAATTAAATTGTAACATCCATTTTATTCTTTATTCTCAACTTGATAATTCAATTAGTTCATTTTATAATTCTCTTGTTGTTGTTTATGCCCATGTTGTTGATTGATGTTATATATAATATATTTGCCCTTATTTTCTAGACACTCACTGAATAATTTCCTTATGAAAATATTTACACTTGCATTTTCTTATTTTTTTTCAGCATAGTGCAATGTAGTGTACAGTACTATCTAAAATATGGCAATTTACTAGACCACAATGGCCTATGAAACGACTTTAGTCGAGACCTTAGTTAGATATGTCATTAGCCACGACGCTGACACAGAGCTTGCTTTTAATGTAGCAGTAGAGCCGATTGGTTGAGAGCTACGCATTTCTATGATTAGGGAGGAGATGGAGGGCAGTATGCACACTACCATTAGGGTCATGTATGAGACGGACTCTGATGACTTGGTCACTCTAACTTGGATGTGAGGCACTCCTGATGACTATACTTTTTGTTCTTTTTACTGACACCAACTCATACTCCTTGGACCTAGATTATATCCTTTGTTGTGCGGATGTCAAGGGGCAGCGGATGATGATAGTGAGCATGACTTGGGATGTACTAGCTATTAGAGATACATCCCTGCCGTTGATGCGGTCTACAAGAGAAATTCTAATACTATCTATGGACTTATGGTTTGTATTTTTATTATAATCCCGTACTCGCCTCTTCATATATACTGCATATTAAGTATAAGCTAATGTAAATATTTGAAATTTGAACTCTTATGTAAAATAGTACCTAACTTACCCACCAAATATACACATGTACACTCTCTATATTTTATATAAATGTATGTACATCAAGTAGTTTTGTTTTAGCTTTTGTTTAATCGCAGGAACTAAAACACTATTAATCTTATAGGATTATTTTATAGTTTTAGTTCTAAGGTTAAATTTCATTTTGTTTCAAATTTATATGCAGATTTTGGGCACCAAGGCATTAACTTATTCACTCAAGTAACAACACATCTCGCTTAGGCGGCATCTCCTCCATTCAGGCGTCACTTTAGTTGACACCTTCCTTGCCTGATCGTTCAGGCATCGCCCCAAGGAGAAAAGGTGTCGCCTTACTGCCATACCTAAATTTTGCAATTTCTAAATTGCTTCATTTCCTAGGCCAAACTTCAATCTTTGATACTGAAGCATCACAGTTCGTTTTCAAATTCATTTGTGCATGATATAATGTCATTCTTATGGCACAATTTTAGTTATTCATTTAAAAAAAAATTTCAATTACTACATAAATCCATTATAAACTCAAAATAACATTAACATGTAATTTATAGTAACCAGAAATTTCAGTGATGTTCAACCAACATTTTTAGAGTTTATTATCACCCAAAAACAAAAGTCTATGGCTCAAGGAAATAGCTATATTACACACAACATTATTAACTCTCAAGTAGTATATTTGTCAACAAGAAAACTGAAGAATCAAAGACAAATTTTCTCAGAAATTTAGAAGAGAAATTCAGAAAGATGTTACTCACTTGATTTTAGCAAAAACCCAATTTCAGCAACACTTTTAGCCATTACGATTGCCATCATGCATGCCAAATCAGTAGCATCAACATGCACTACTAGTGGTCCTTATAGATTCGGCATATTCATTTGCACTATAGGCGGGTTATTATTGAAGATTTGTGCAAGATTTTTCAATCATTGTGTCTCCTCTGACGAAGTTATTAAGAAAGAATGTAAAGTATGACTAGACTTCTAAATGAGCAAAGCTTTAAGATTCTAAAAGAGAAGTTAATTACTATACCCGTGTTATCATTGCCAGTTGAAGGAGGCAAATTATAGTATATAATGATGCTTCACGATAAGGACTTGGTTGTGTATTGATGCAAGATAGGAAGATAAGCATCAAGGCAACTAAAACCCCACAAGCAAAACTATCCCACACATGATTTGGAGTTAGCTGCAGTAATTTTTGCACTAAAAATTTGGAGGCACTATCTGTATGGTGAAACATGTCAGATTTTCACTGATCATAAGAGTGAAGTATATTATAAGCCAGAAGAAATTAAACTTGAGGCAAAAGTCGGGTGGAGTTATTAAAAGATTATGATTGCACATTAATTGAGTACCACCCTAGCAAACCTAATGTAGTGGCAGATGCACTTGGTTGAAAATTGACAAAAAATTTGTACTACATATGTACTATAAAAGTACCACTATTAATGGAACTAAGAAGTCTAGGTGTAGACTTGACTTTAGATGCTTCAGGGGGTATTTTAGCTACTTTAAAAGTAAGGCCACTACTTACGGAAAGAATTGTGCAAGCACAAATGGCTGATAGTTAAGCAAAACAGTTGCGAAAGGAGATTAAGAATGGGAAGGAGAAGGAAGTGACTTTTGACAATGGTGAAATACCGAGGTTGGATTGAGAAAGCCATGAAACATGAGAGATTGGACAAGGAGCTAGAGACTACAAGTCATTAAAAGCCTCATCATAAGGAAGTGAAGGACTTCTTGCATTCAAGAAAATGAAGAAGTTCTCTACATTTGAAAAACATAGAACCAAGAAGGAGGGAAAATACAAGAAAACATTGAGAAGTTAGAGAGTCGTTTGATTAAAGCTATAATTGGGTAAGTTTTATAACTAGCATGTTAATCTTTTATGGTTGCAAATCTCACAGTATTGTTTTGCATGCATCTAAAATCTTTTTTGATAGAGGTTTCCTAAAGTCTTGATTTTGATTCCATAGGAGGTGGACCTGTTGTAAGAGGAAATTAAGCAATATTGCATAATATTATGAGTGACTCCTTTTTTTTTTTGTTCTTCTTTATTTAACACTCTCAAAGTTCTCTTGAGAAAAATCAATATAAAGCTCTGAAATTTCTAGTGTCATTCATTGATTTCTTAGTTACAGTTTCTTATGATGAGCTGTATGTTTCACCTCTTACCAAATCTTAAACATATAATATAATCTTAGTAAAACCACCCTTGAATAGCATAGTTTTTAGGCTTAGAATATATCTCCTCTGGTTAATCCTTTATTTGTTTTGTTTCTACAATTCATTTGCAGTTGGGTCAACAACATCAATTTTCGAACATAGGCTCTTTAATGCATGTGGTGTTGATGATATTATGGGTTATTCGAAGTTAAAAAAGGAACATAAAGAGCATTTGACTGTGATGGCTGAAAAAAGAAGTACAAGAAGCCAAGGGACATTATTAAACATGCCAAAAAGTGTGGGCGTATGATTTTCACGGCACGTTGGAACCTGGTTAAGCTAACAAATGGGTCAAGACAGTTTATAAGGCTTTTACTACACTACAACTAATGGATGAAGAGAAGGCCAAGAATGTGTATGGCCTAATATTTGACAAGGCTGATGAGTGGCTGACCGGAGTCAAGAACTTGTTTGGAGAGACTCTTACTTGGAAAATATTCAAAGAAGAATTCAATAAGGAATACCTAACTGAAACTTATCGAAAGCATAAGGAAGCATCATTTGTGAATGTAATACAAGGCTCAATGATTGTTAAAGAGTATACTGACAAGTTTGAGGACTTGTACAAGTACACTAAGGATGTCTATCCCACTGAGGAATTGAAAAGCGAGAAATTTTAAGATGAATTATATATCTCCTTACGTGGAAAGTTGAATTTATATACTGCCAACACTTCATTTTGTCGTTTCTTCAAATGGAAGAGGCTTACTATAGGGAAACGATAGGGTGGGGCGTACTATTACAATATAACCTCTACCTCGACCTCCAATAAGACCACCCCTAATTCTTACTATCTTTCTTGAAATTCAGAATCAAGATACTTCAATATCACCTACTATCAATCTTAAATTCATCACTAATATCCTCGAACCGGTAGCCAACAAGATAGTTCAGTATTGGTTATGTCTGCATCAATTTTTGAAAAATGTGCCGAGGAGAGCACGTAATAATTACCAACCTCAGCCGCCAATAGTGTAAATAAATGCGCAAAATCCGTAAGGACCACCAGTAGTGCATGTTGATGCGACTGATTTGGCACATACAATGGCAACTGTAATGGCTGAAAAAGAGAAGGACAAGAAGCCAGGGAACATTATTAAACATGCTAAAAAGTGTTGGCGTATAATTTTCACGGCACGTTGACCCTGGTCAAGCTTACAAGTGGGTCAAGACAGCGGATAAGGTTTTTACTACACTACAACTAACGGATGAAGAGAAGGCCAAGAATGTATATGGCCTAATATTTGACAAGGCTGATGAGTGGTTGACCTGAGTCAAGAACTTGTTCAAAAAGACTCTTACTTGGCAAATATTCAAAGAAGAATTCAATAAGGAATACCTAACTAAAACTTATCGAAAGTAGAAGAAAGCATCATTTGTGAATCTAGTATAAGGCTTAATGATATCCCACTGAGTAATTGAAAAGTGAGAAATTTCGAGATGGATTACATATCTCCTTATGTGGAAAGTTGAATTTGTATTCTAGCAACACTTCATTTCGTCATTTCTTCATATGGAAAAGGCTTACCATAGGGAGACGACGGGGTGGGGCATACTATTACAATGTAAGTATAAAAGAAAAGAGAGTGAGTAATTTCGTAAGGGACTTACTCAGTAATTTCGTAAGGAAATATCTCGAGTATTCGTAAATAAATTCATATAAAATATCAATTATCACCAAATTTACAACCAAAATTAAATTTCAATTTCAATTAAAAAAAATCATCAACAATTATTGAGCACATAATCACATACGTGCAAATATCAATGTGACGGGTACCACTCAAAATATCGAAAGTTTAACTAGTCTGTATGGATACAACATACCACTTGGATTTGCCTAAAAGCATAATGAATCTCAAAACTATCCCCAAATAGTTCTAAATAACATGCCATTTCAAATAATCACTTTCTATCAACTCATTTAGTTTGTCGTGCCCCAAACACAGGTTTACTTCAAATTATAAAAGGTGAATTATAGTGTCCCAAACACTATCTTACAATTCACCAGACCCAACCATGTCCCAAACGTAGTCTTACCCCTATTGACATATGCTTGAATGCTCAAAATTAATCGCATAACAATCTCAATATTTCTCCTAGCAACACTTACATCAGTTTTTCTCGAAAAGCTTAAAAATTAATTCAAACATGTAATTTTTAACTAATTATATGGAAAGTTGATTAACTTTACTTCACTCTATTAGTATGATTTTATTTCATTCTTTCATAGTACCCCATATCTAGTTTCAAAGGAACATGTCGCTTATTAACTTTGTAATTGAATATTTAATTTAAATTTTTTTTTGAAAGTCATTTCTTTAAATTTTTAAACTGACGCATAATTAGGAACAATATTCATAATTTAATTTGGTGTCATTTTCCTGTATTACTCTATCGTACATAAATTAGAATTATTCTTCTCAAGTTTTATTATTTCGTTATATATATATATATAGATATATAATTTTTTATTTATTTTTACATGTTTCCACTATAAAATAAATTGATTAGTTACCTAGAAAATTGAATTTGGAGATGAATTTCTATATATATTTTTACATATTTTTAGGAATAACCTTAATATTTTTTTTGATCCCAATTGGACTTTAATCTTTAAAATTTGATTATATTGGAACCTCTTTTAAAGAATTGTTACAATGAAGTCCTAAAATTCAAACAAAAGTTTAACTTTAACATTGATTAATAAAAATTAATTTGAATAACAATGAGAATTGATGAAATTACTTTTAGAAATATATATTTATAAAATTTTTTAAATTTTTAAGATTTTTAAGTTTATAAAAACCATTTTTAATATTTTTAAAAAATTAAAAAAGTTAAAAATAATTTTTATAGATCTATAAAAAATTTTACAATCAAGATATGTACATTTGATAAAAAAATAATTAATAATTTTTTATACACTCAATTTCTTAAAAAATTGTAAAATTTTAAAATTTTCTATAAATTTAATTTTTTTTTAAAAAATATTTTTGTGTATAGAAAATTTTAATTCTTTTTTCTTTGATGTGGATTCTAAAATTTTTAACTTTTTAAAAATTTTTAGATCTATAAAAAAGATATTTTTTAACTTTTTTAAAAATTTTAAAAAATATAAAATATATTTCTATAAACTTAAATTTTTTAAAAATTTAAAAACTTCTTCTTTAATTTTTAGAACTTAATTACAACAATTCTTTGAGCAATGATCCAATATAATTCAATTTTTAAAGATTAAATATTAAAATTCAATTGAGATAAAAAAATATTAAAAATATGAAGGTCAAATATAAACATTGAGGTAGAATTGAGAATCCAATTTATATCTTATCCCATATTTTTAAGATTCGTACCTCCCAAAACTTAAATTCTTTTTTGTAGGGCTATAAATGAATCGAATTGCTCATAAGTAACTCAATATTCGACTTGATAAAAACTCGTTCAAACTCATATCTATAAGCTCGTTTAATAAACGAACTGAATTCAAAATATATAAAACTTGACTGTAAGCTCGAATTAAAGTTTACAAACAAGCTCATAATTTTAATATTTAATAATTTAATTTTAAATATATAATATACAAATTCTTATTTAAAAAATATTCTAAAAATATATTATAACTTTTTTTAGATATGTTATAATTTATTTTCAAATTTTTAATGTATAATTTTAATTTATAGTTTGCATTTAAAAAAAATTAAACTCGTTTAAACTCGCAAACAGTTCATACATACCAAGTGACATAGCGAGCTCCGCTCAAACTCAATTATGCACGAACCAAGTCCAAACTAGTCAAAACTCGACTCAATTACACCCATAATTCTTTGTTTCAATACAAATGGGCTCAAGTTCTTATAAATATATACATTAATCAGCTCCCTCTTAAGGCTACAACAACTTGGCCGAACAAATTCTGGTTTTCTCCACGAGTTTCAACAAGAAAGAGATTAAAATTTACAGGACAATCCACAAGAATACGTTATAAACAGATTGTAGAATGAATTGATAACATCAAGAACCATAGATTTCGGATTCACTAAAAATGCAAACCAACTGGAGAAATATATGTATGGGAGTTAACTTCATGCTCGAAACAAGAAAGAAGAAAAGAGGAGAGTGAATTTACTCACTATTAAATCCTGCAAGTTTCTTTCCCCTCTGCTGCTGTATCAGGTCCCTCTCTGCGCCTCACACCAACTCCTAAATATAAGTTAACAATTTCTAAGAAATTCATCATCAAAACTCTAAGCTCCTTACATGCATGTTTTCACGTGTATTCAGCTTATTCATAACTAAATTTCTGCTCTTTTCAAGCTCAATTACCTATTAATTAATTCCTTGCATGCAACCTTTTATAATTTCAATTCATTACCTGAACTGGCACTCTATATAAATTGCTCAAAAATTACTACTTAATGCTCTCTACAACCTTCCCTACTCACCAGAATTCTCTTTGTTCAGCTCCTTCCCAGCACAAAATTTCAACTTCAAAGTGGCTGCTTTCTTGTTTCTTCACGAATTTTCAGGCTATGAAAACTCTCTCCTTCTCTCTCTCTCTCATGCTAATTGAATTTCTTTGGTTCCCTTGATTCCTCCCTCTGTCGCTTCTCTCTTGCTCTGTGTACGAACTCGAGTATGTATTTTTTTTTGGTACAAGGCTCGGCTAATCAGGAATTAGTATATTAGTTTTCAGATGTTAGCAAGAAAGGGGAATATAGTTCTTGGCAAAGTCAAGTATCGAACCGGGGAAGTTCCAGAACCTCAGCATGTTTGCCACCAAGGCAAAGCCTCATCGACCGAGTATTTTCAATTCACTACTTTTTTTGACACCTAGCCAAGTTTGAATGTGCTTGTGACATGTCATGAATCTAGGATCTTCTTGCCTCTCACACCGCCATCTTTCTAACACCTGAGCTCTCTCTCTCTCTCGGTTTTTTTTAATTTATTTTATTAAATTTCGAATTGGCCCCTATATCCTTCCCATGCTTACTTTCTCATCCATGGACTTCTAATCTTTACGACCTTTTCACCCATTAGTCTCTAGCCCTTACTTATCATTTATTTTTACTCAAATCTTATTTCTTTATTTTCCCTTCCTTTCATTGACAATGAATTTTTCAAATTTCCACAGACCGAAAAGCTTCTTGTTAATAGGCGCAAGAGCATGGGCATTATTACAATTAATGCTGGAGTAAAAGTATCAAAACAAACTCTCAAGTGATTAAATTGACAAATTTAGAAAAACCATGATGACATGTAGTTATGCAAATGGTGGAAGATAATAGTAGATAATTAAGGCTAATCCAAGGATTAAAAAATACTGGATCGTACTGCAATTTTAAATTAAATTGCATTAAAATTTTACAAAATCGAATAATTTAAATTTTAGATTGAACCAAACTAAATCAGATAAATACTTTATTGTGGTTCTAAATCTTTGATAAATCTCTGAATTGAAAATTGTATATAATACTCAAAAAAATATATAAATAATAAATTGTTTTCTACATATAATTTTTTTTAAAAATTACAACGTATCGTATACAATTATTGTTGTGTTAAATACGTAACTAAATTATAATTATAACTAAAATCTAAACATAATCAATTAATTGATGTTTTTATATTAAAATACCTGCTAAATACTAATTTAATTAAAAATAATGTATTGAAATGTGTTTTTAATAATAATAAAAAATTCGTATATTTTCATTTATACTTTAGTTTAATTATTTTTATTTTGTAATTTTTTTGATTAGTTATGATTTTGCTTATATAAAATATAAATTTTTAGTGTTGAAAGCGTTTGAATTCTCAAACTAAAATATTCATGTATATACTTTAAAAATCTTAATAATTCACAATAAATTTCTAAAAATTATATTAACTTTAGAAAAAAATAATAATTAAACTAACTACTAATTAAACTCATAAACATAAATTAAAAATCAACTTACACTACTTGTCTCAAAATCAAAGTATATAAAATATGACCTAAATAATTCAAATAAAGACAATAAAAACATAAAATCTACATAAACACCAAACATATAACTATCTAAACACATAACCAACTTAGATCTAACATAATCACATATTAAACAACTAAAACCTAGGATTAAACTATAAGAATTGAAGAACTAGGTAAAGAAATTACCTAGACTAAGCTTAAGGTCAAAGAAGCTTGAAGAAAGAGCTTTAAGTTTGCTG
>CATIWK010217607.1:0-14084 GCA_949634005.1 Mallotus japonicus
CTACAGGGAAGGTGATATCTCAATAGAGTACATTAGTAGGGATGCTAATCAAGCAGCCGATTGGTTAACTAGGAACAATTTTTTATTTGTCAACAGAGAGAGATGGAGTTATGTTCCTAAAGGCCTTGTAAACATCCTGCAGAAGGAATTGTTGTACTCAGATTTTCATATTTAATGCTATTGATCTTTTATTCGACCAAAAAAAAAAGTAACGTTAAACTCTGTCTTTTTTTTTTTTTTTTTTGAAAATAAATGATATTGCATTCAACAAACAAAGCTCTCTCGAGCTACAATTTGAACGAGGATGTCCAGGATGGAATCCCAAACAGTGGAATCAGACATTGAAAGAGCAGCTCGAGCCAGTAAGTGAGCTGTTGAAACCATAACATAGCGCAATTTTTCTCCTCTCTCAAAGACACTTTGAAATCAGTATGGTTCTTCTTCTGTTGGAACCTCGCAAAGGACGTCAGATGTAAGAGCATTTCTCCTTTCACTGTTTGATGTAAGATTCCATAGCGTACTGAGCATCATTAGGAAATGTTTTTAAAGGCTTTCATATTTACTACATATATAACTTCATTATAGCTTATGAATCATTCCAGCCTCCATTTCAACTTTTGGCCATTTTTCTATGGAATGTTGATATTATATAACTTCCTTTTACTTTTCCCTTTCAGTTGTCTTTTTTTAATTATTTTAATATACTCTTCTTTTATGTAAACATCAGGCAAAACATTTATCTTTTTGCTGATTGCAATTTTATGCTGTTGGCAGATGAATATACTTGAGATCCTGCAGCCAGATTAGCGACTTTTTATCTCAAACCAAAAGAGTCATCAAGATCAAAAGCCCTCCAAAAGTTTTAAGGTCATTGTTAGACACCCAACTTGCTGTATAAAGCAAACAACTATATCAGGCATTGGTTACGAGATGTTGGCATCATTATCCAGATTCATTTAGCAACAGAAATGAAAATGTCATCTTTGTTTTATTTTCCTTGTGATCGGGACTGCCCTCTAGCATGTAACTTCTCAGACATCCAGTAATGTTTTAGTCTCCAGATATTTATGTTTTAGTTTGGCAATCGAATGATGTTTGGTTGTTTATAGGTTGACTGCCACATCAAGATATTTCCCAAGGTTGCTTATGGGTGGACAGTGAGGTATAATGTTGAAGATGAAAATGCTGTGAAGTGTGCAGATGAGGCACATGGAGACATGATAGCTTGGTTCACCAAACATGCCAAATGAAGTGAAGAACTTGTTTGATGATGAAGCTTACATGTTGCATGTGAAAACTTCCACTATGCATGTGGTTTCTAAGACTGCAGTAGTATTGTCATGATTCCACCTTAAAGCTTGAATAAAAGGATAGATAGAGATGTTAGTTGGGATCAGTAGTGCGTTTAAAAATGTCATACTGTTACTGTTAGAGTTTTGTGCCCTTAATAATTAAAATTGATTAGTTTGATGGATAGCTTGGTCAAATTCTCAAATCTTTTTTAACATGTTATTGTCTGCTAATTACAGCATATATTGGCTGTTACTTGTTGACTACTTGCTAACTACCATGGTGAAAACTCAAGTTACTTATGCTGCCTTAAGTTGTGATCAAGTGTAATTGGAAGTTAGGCTGAGGAAGTTCTAAGTTGTAAAAAAGATAGGTACATATAAGGGAAGTTCATTTAAAAACAACTAAATATTCCCAAGTGGCCAAGAACAAGCATTTTTCTTATAGAAACAGTTTGAAACACTAGCAGAATACACGCAAGACAGATGAAAATACAGAAAAATATCAAAGCTAAATACAAGTACAAGAGGACACCATGAGTAACGCCTAAAAGAAAAAACATGTTAGGGATAGTCGTACTCCCGCCCCAATGCAGAGACACTTGATATGCAGAGAAACCATTGCCTTAACTGATTCTTTTTTTTTAACAGCTATCAATCAACTAACTTGTCTATCCTTACTAAGTTGTACATATTTAGTTCACATATCAACATGGGTACTTTTCAGGTGAAAAAAGGCAACTACTTTACAACTAATAAGGTAGCTATTATAACACCAATAAAAGCTAAAAAGAAGTTGCTACAAGATCAGTTCAGAAACCATAGAAGGCTGCTTTATTCCGATGCAGTTTGTTTATTTTGTCCAAGACTTAATCTAGTCTTTTTCCTTCTTCTTCCTTACATGCTAGCATCTTTTTATGGCGTTCTAGAATTACTTCAACATACTCTTGTTCTAATGAATCATATGGAGCCTTCGCTGGCTCTCCTTCACCTTTATCTTTGTTTTCTCGCGACTTATTTACTTGCTTCAGTAGCATTTCAAAATCTGGGTTTATTTCCTTTACTCCCTTCACTCTGTTATTCAATTATGCTTCTTTTTCATTTTTCCTTGCCAATCCTCCAACAAGAATGAAGACTTGTCTCTCTTCTGATCATTTTTGAGGTATAAGATCTATCAAAATCTGGAACCTGTCACACATTAAATATATTTATTTGTAGATGAGTACATATCCAATCCATGGTATTCAAAGAAAATAAAAGGGCAAACAAGAGCCTCATAGTACCAAAACTCAACTATCATTACTCTGAAACCGGGCAAATTCCTAACACATGAGACTATAGTAAAGAAGAACCTAGCAAATTTCAAAACTGTTATATAAAAAAAAAAAAAAAAAATCTGTAAATAAATTATTTATCATGAGCAAATCTCAGCCAATGTTACCCAGCCAAATCTAACAAAAATTCAATAAAAGAAAATAAAAACAAGGCATATTAGTAGGTTGGCAGTGATAATCCTCTTTCTTATTTAAAATTTGCTTGATTAACAAACTTTTGCCTACCCAATATCACATACTTTACCATCATTCGACACAAAGTCAGCAAATTAAAGTCCTTTCAATACACAATTCCAAACAAATTATAAAAATTCCTATATTTTACTGCAGTGCAAGCAATCCAGAAGTAAAAAATTTCCAACGTTACTATAATTATTCAGTCTTCTTATAGGTATTTTGTCAAACATCTAGAATGCATTGTAAAATATCTATAGCAGAGTTATTGATTTAATTCAATTTACTCAACTAATTAATTTAACAAGCACATCAACACAGTTATTGGCTCTGAAATTACAAAATCCAAGAAAGGAGTGCCATGAGATTGAATCATTGCCAAATTGTGAGTAAAAGGAGGAATCAATACAAGGGGAAAAAAGAAGAAGAAAATTGCAGTAGAGTACCAGTTGTTTTCCATTGGAGAAAGGATTAGAAAGATTTGGCCTGGACAAACTGGTGGAGCCAATCTTCAGGACATGGATCCTTCGAATCTTTGAGACAATTGGTGGTGATGAAGAGCCATGGACAGAGCTTGCCTGTGCAGCAGCTCTTCCTCAGCCCGCAACTTTCTCTGAGACATGCCCATTCGCTTGCTTCTCGAACCTTAATTTTCTTTCGCATCCTTTTTATTTATGCAGAACGATTTCCCATAGCTTAGCTTGCTTTTAATATTTCTGAAAGAAATTAAGGAAGAAGAAATGAGGTGTTGTGTTGGTGAAGGGAGGAAGGAAGAAAGAAAGAAAATCAGACTTTTTTTTTTTTTTTTTTTGAAGGTCAGACGTTTAAAACGCAAACCGGTGCCATTAATGTACTGTAGACGGTCACTAACCTACTACAGCAGGTAAAATGTCCATTTGTATTGGTGCAAACATTTGCACGGTAGCAAAAGCCTTTATTTTATGGTAGAATTGCTATTTACCCTCTGTGTTTTAGCCTATTATACTATTTCATTCCTGACATTTGAAAAAATATTTATCCATCTCTGACATTTGTAAAAACATGTATTAGTTTATCCCTATAGAAGAATTAATGAATGTTAACTGTTGCAAATGTCAAGGATGAACAAATATTTTTTCAAATGTTATGGATGAAGTAGTGTAATAGGTTAAAACATAGGGGGGAAATAATAATTATCCGTTATTTTATTATGGTTATCTAGAAACTTTTTCTAATCTATAGGATAAATTCATTATGAAGCCCCTGAACTTTAACACTTTATTCTATTGAGCCCCTGAATTTTTATTGTATTTTATTAAGCCCTCAATCTTTTATTTTCGCATAGATTAAGGACAAATTAAATTGAAGTAACGAAATTGTGCAACAATTCAGGTTCATTGTTGCTAAATATGCTGTTATGAAAGATTTAGAGTTACGTTTTGTGAAAAATGAAAGAAGAAAGGTGAGGGTAAGGTGTAAGGAAAAATGTCCGTGGAGGTTATTTGCTTCAATTGATAATTCTAATGAAACATTCATTGTTAAAACTTACCACTGACATCATAATTGTGGTAGAGTAAATAGAATTTATTTCATAATTTCATTACTTCTGCCTAATTTGCCCTTAATCTATATGAAAATAAAAGATTAAGAGCTTAATAAAACACAATAAAAATTTAGGGGCTCAATAGAATAAAGTGCCAAAGTTCAGGGGTTTTATAATGAATTTATCCTACCAAAATGTCTCTCTCTCAGTTTAATTGTCCCTCTTAAATCATGGGTAAATGGGCCAAATTGTAATTTTAAAAAATTGATCTTTTATGGCCATAGACATCACTATATCATCATCCTAATAAAAAACAATTTTATCAATACTGAATGTATTACATCTAACCATTAGATTTATAGCATAAAGATGTATGTCTTATTTTTATTGACTAAACATAAAACACTGATAATGCATCACAAATTCTACTGCAGAATTGATGTAGGCCAAAATTTACTGAAAAAAATTCACTTTCATGGAAGTGATAATGTACAACATTTCGTCCATTAATTAATTAATTTACTTACTAAAGAGATTTTTTTGAACAACTAAATGAAATGGTTAATTTTTAACACCAAAAGGAGGGAGAAAAAAAGGACGAGGGTTTGATCCCTACTTTTTACAACAGGATATCCACACATTTTGCTACTTGCGCTGCCTGTAGACACTGCTGAAGAGATTAATGGAGTATGATGAACCGTGGAGATAATTATTCAAAGAGGAGCGGTTGCTTACATGATTTCAATTTTATTTGAATTTAATCTTTAGCAACCTTCCACAATTAATTTTTTTTTAATGCAACGTCTTTTTTTATTTATTTATTTTTTCCACTTCATCATCTTTAATTAATCAATCTTATCATTACAAACGCGTTGAGTTATAAATTTAGATCCTTTGATTGGAGCTAAACTGGGACCTGTAAACTTGTCCTTATGGAGCTAGATTCTGTCTATTAGTGTCATTGGTGATAACACATTTAGCTTCAAATTCTGGAACCCACGTATGCAAAAATGCAGGCAAGTTTCTGTCAAGTTATTGAAATATAGATGAAGATTCTGCAAGCTGGGGGAGTTGTGTCTTATTTGCCTCATAAGGTTATTAAACTTGAACAATGAGTTAGATCAGTAAGAACACACCTAGGAGCAAGTTGATGCCAACACCATTCCTCAGAATTGCAACCCTGTGATGAGTCATGATTCATTGAAATGGAGGCTGTCAGAAAGACAGGCTCCTATTGGCAAGCTAGATGATAATAATGCGTTATGTGTGGCCATGAGTCGTAGTTGGATGCATTTCCAGTTGAACAGCCTGATGAAGTAGGGATGAAGACAGAGGCAAATCTCAGCGTGGTGGTCTGATGTGGTGCTTTCCATGAAGAGGGAGATATTGTCCCAACCACCAATTCCAAAACTAGCATGTCATGTAACTTAAAATCGGTTTTACATTTCCACAAGGGAAATGACTATATATCAGAAACGCCGGATCTCGATCTCAACCAGGTTGAGATAGGTCGTAATGCATATGAAACTTCCTTTGAATGTTAGCCTACTTCATTCACTAGACAGTCAGATAAATCAGCAATCAACCAACAAGACAATTTCTGAAGCAGAGGCTACCCCATTTGCAGGGCAACATACTTTCAAATGCATATGGTAGATAGATTACAAATTCCAATCATTTGCAAGACGCATCTCTTTGTAAGTTAACCATAACAAAAGCAAAGCAAATGCTTGGTCCACAAGTATACTAATTAGCCCTACTCATAAATCTCCTTCAGCACAGATCTGGAATCCAATCCCATCATGTAGTCATTTACACAGCTACTGCTAATCTTATGTTCACAAAAGAGCATGCACCACAGGGACAGGGATTAGATTAGCAATCTGCATATTTTTCTGTTGCTATCTTATTGCTATCTTACACTGTCACAAGAATTATCTTCAGAAGTGACGTCGTTGCTCTGGCAATCTCGCCCTGATATAGATTCAGACCTGAGAAACAAGAAATGAAATCAACAACTTACTAAAAAAATATAAATGATATAACTTCACATTTGCAAGGCCGATTTGTTCCATATCATACGTTGTTCGTCGAACAAATTGCCCCTTGATACGAGGTCGCTGTTCTGCCAGTCTTTTCCTGCTCTGATATCGGACCTGAAAAAAAATAGCAAGTATCACAAATACATGCATATAGTCCAGTATACAATTTATAAAACCAGCACATAATGGTCAATTACAAAATCTCAATTCTAATTATCAGCAGCCCAAAGCCTCCTTGCTAAATCAGCACATGGCTTAAAGCTTGCATAGCATGTCCTTTTAGTAGTCATACGCAACCAAGCCACAAGAACTAATAGACAATTATGAAACTGGGTTACCCTTTTCTCAAAACATCTGTCTTTCCTCTTTTGACGAAACTTGGACAATGCAGCCTCTCTTTGTGCAATCCTATCTTCATCTATTGCATTCCCACTGATTCTCCCACTCAGGCTGCCTGCTCCAATATTTCCAGCTACCATGTTGTCACTTTCTATGTTTGTCAGTTCAGTATTCAAGGCAGTATTGCTTCCCTTTCGTCCATTACTACCATGGTCACTCCCTGAGACACTCCCATTCATGCTGTAGTTTCCTGCATTGCCTTCAGCTGGTCGTCCAACAACATTTGATGATCCACATTGCAAAGCAACTGCTGCCATATTCTTCAATGAAATATCATCATGGTCCAACAGTGATTGATGCTGTTGTACGTTGTGGATATGATGGTGATAATGGTGGTGGTGATGGTGGTGCTGGACTTGAACCTGCTGGTGGATACCTCTAAATTGTACATGAATCATGTTACCCACTTCCTCTGCCTTCCCAGGTATCATTTGCCAAGGACAAGAGGTACATCCATTTTTCACGGTCTGGAAGACAGAAGACTGAAATGATTTGAAAGCTGATGATGACTCTGCCCTGTCAGTAAAAGCTTCTGACTTGGGAGTCACATTTTTTGCTGTGGAGGCCATGTCATTGTTATTGCTACTACCATTAGACTGCTGATTGAGAACAGTAGCGCTTAAATGAAATGGAAAATTGTGCGTTGTCTCTGTTTTGATAGCAACTGAGCTATTATCAAGTGGAGAACAACTCCCAACATTCTCTGTGGGACCCTAAAAGACATTCAACAACAAGAATAACATAAGGCCAGCAAACTACCTCTACCATAACATAAGACTTTGTTAATTCATCCAGATGTCGCTACTAACAAAGTAAATTTATCGTTAAGAATGAAGTCACCCTAGCACTTCCCTACTCCATTTATTGTTATCAGCATCTGTACCAATCATGGTAAACCACATTATGATACAAGCATTGCTGCTGCTGCATCTATGAAGAAAAGATGGAGAGCCATCTTTTCTTTTACAAACTCATTCACATTGTCATGTGATGTGAATACAAGGGGATGGGAAATTTGGAGAAACTTTTTATTGGATCCTCCCTTTGCCAGTTATAAAGTGTAGAATGTTTTTGTCAGCTTTTATTCTATCTTGGGTGGAGGAGGGGCCAGTCACAAGAGGGAAGCAATGAAAGTAAGTACCTAAGAATATAAATTTACTAAGGCGCTGCTATATACCATTTACCTGATCAGCAGAAGAGCCATTGTTGTATCTGTAAAATACAGAAATATGCATCAACTTAAGGGGTGGATGAATGCGCTAAAAAGAAAAAAATGCCATTTTAATCTTGAAAAGTTATCTTACTTTGAGAATGCTGACAAATCTGAATGTCTTAAAATGTTGCATTCATCATTTGCAGCATTCTGATCGTCTCCTACTCCTCTCGGCTTTTTCAAACTTAATTCAAGGGATGGCAACTCAGCAGAATTACAGAATGCTCTACACTCTGAGACATCACGACAATTTGAAGTGCAAACTTTTTTACTTTCAACATGTTGAATTGCAGAACTGGCATTTGGACTAGCCAGTCTTGGAGTTTGATCCTTCATTTTGGTGCATATATTTTCACTGTTGTGCTCCAGATTCCCATTCTCAAGGGGCTTACTATCCACTTCAGAAATCTTGTTTGGTCTTTTGCTAGAAGGGTGGGGAGATAAATTCTCATATTGACAGTCATGTTGTGTAACTGGATTGACAGAGATTCCTATTTCCAAGTCTTTCCCCATTGCCAAATCAGCTTAAAAATGAAACACACAAAATGTTGCTCATTCTTTTAAGTAGACAATAAGTGCTAAGCAAAAGATCATTGAACCGAACAATAATAAAGTAAACAACGTGGAAATTTACCACGTTTTTCATCCTTTTCTTGGCATTCTTTGGCATCAGTGGCATGTACCCATATGTTGCCAAATGTTTCCGGTTTTGTATGGATCACCTGGGCGCAAGTGCTATCAGGAGCATCAGTCAATTGATATGAGGATGACATTGGATGAGGGCTGTCAAAATCAGCTGCTCTTTTTGTCCATGAACTCTGCAAAATATAAGAATTGATAAAGAATAGATCTTGTTAGCACTCAGCACCCAGATACTTTGTTCATAAAAAATTTCAGTTTTCCAAATATGTTCACTTTTGATTGTTTTTATTCCACCTTTCTGGTGATTTATTTTGCAGAAAACTTCTCTAGATTCTCTTAGCTAATCATTGTAGTTTAACCAGCTTATGTAAACTGATTGAATTCTTGCAGTTAACTCCAGGTTTCATTTAAAACTGTTTCAAAAGTTGAGCCAAAAAAAAGCACCAAATGTACTGTTAACATGACCAACATCCACTAAGAACAGGCTCTAAATCTATTCTCATCATAAACCAAAACACATATCACCTTTTCTTTTTTACCCAGTTTGTTGATATCTACTAACGCTGCCTAATTAGGTTAGGCAAATTAATTAATCTCTACTTGCTGCTTTATATATATATAAAAAGAACACTGTCTTTACTCATTTCTATGATTTTTTGGAATCCTTTTTAATAACTGTTGTATTTTTCTTGACCCATAAAGTATGAGTAGCAGAACATCAGCTAAATTGAAAATTCAGCAAAATAACAAAAAAAAGACACAAATTCACAATATTGAATTAGGTTTCTATCCATATTTTGCAACATCAAGGAAGGCCATGATCATTAAATATCAAGTCATGCAGTGACCCCAATGTTTTTAGCTATCATCTCTTTCTGATATCAGAATTCTGTTTAAGTTGGAAATCTAATTTAAAGCGATAAACAAAACAACAGGTAGCTAGTGGTTCAGGTGGTATATTATCGTTACCTGAGTACCACTCCCATTATCACTTCCATCCCGGTTACTTGGACCATTACTCCCACAGACACCAAGCTCATTGCTGCTGTCAAAATCATTTTCTGACTCTTCATTACTTTTTGTCTTTGCAGATTTCTCAGCATGCGTCCCACTTTCACTCGCACTACTACTAGACTGAGGAAGGATGAGAAATTAATCCAAATTTGGGCATAATTTACAATATTTCTTGTCCCAGAGTCAACTGAGTTCTCGATAATCGACCAAGGTGCGCAAATACAGTTTAAAACAGGTTTCTTTAGAGATACGGTAACTTGAATCTATTATATTCCTTTGGCAGGATAAAACCTTTCTAGCAAAATTTGCAGCAGTTATACCTTCTAGGAAAGTGCACTAAATTAGACTGGCATCCATTCAACATTAAAGTTTCAATTTTTTTCTAAAAAAGAAACAAAAAGAAAAGATCAAGCCAACTAAATATCCACAATGGTGCACAAAATATTTTAAGTCATTTAAAGAACAAATGTAAAGGAACTCACACTGTGGCATCTCCTCCAAACATGCTGCCATAGGTTTTTAAGTTCATTCTTTCGAATAGGTTTCACTAAAAAATCAACTGCACCTTTTGACAGACACTTAAAGACTATACCCATAGAATCATGGGATGACGTCACTGCACCCACAACTCATGAAGCGTGGTAATTAAAAGCATCAAATCAACAATAATAACAGAATATTGAATTTTTAGAAATTCACTATAGAAGAACATCAGAGCAATACTTACTTATCACTGGAATATTCTTGAGATTTTTATGGCTCATAATCTTGCGTAAAAGACCAATTCCAGATAAGATAGGCATGACTACCTCTGTTAGGACAAGATCAATATGATTATTGATATCTTCCAGGGCTTTCCATGCTTGAACAGCATTTGCAACAGCAGTAACTGTGCATATCACACAGAAGATATCAGCAAGAACAGAGAAGATTGGACTTGGTAAAAGATAAGTCTAGTGAACAACTGCACCAGATCCATATAATAAAGAATCTAGTGAATTGTAGACAGGTTAACACATACAGTGACATTATTGCACATTTATAAGGTGGCAACCACCCTAGAGGTGCTATTGCTTAGCTGGAAGACCACTGAATGTATAAGTCATAAGAACAAGATAAGGTTCTTAACTTCTTATTACATCGACAAAGCTCTTACTAATAATACATTTCAATATCAACAACATATCACCTCAATAATATGACCTAATTGAAATATACCCATGACCCAAAAGAATCATCAACCCATTTGTGCACTTGAGATTTAATACATACTCTAAAATGGTTTAGCCAAGAGAGCACCACCATAAAATGGAACAATCAATAAGAATGACCAGTAATCTGCTGCATCCAATGAATAACAAAAATTTGTCTAGCATCACAAAAAATGAAACTATAATCAGAATGATTGGCATGCCCCATGTAACTGCAGAATAGGTACTTGAGTGAATAAATAAAATAATCATTCATGGACACTCAGTAAACTAGAATAGAAATCATGTATGCAAAAAAAAAAAAATCAGTTTGTACTTGTAACGCCAGATAACTACAGTTAGACCTCTGGCAATTAATAGATGCACATGAGCTTTAAAATTTAATATGGGTAGAAAAGAAGGCATTCAAAGGCCATTCACTAAGTGAAATGCAGAAACTAACCTTCATAACTGCAATTCCTTAGTAAAGCACTAACAATCTGTCGTGTTGAATCATCATTTTCCACCAAAAGAACCTTCAGACACCTTGTAGGGAGAAACCTCTCCCAATGTATTTGAGATTGTTGTTGGGGTATCTGGAACCCATCATGAACCTGAACTGCTCCTTCAGGTCCATCATTTACATCTACAGGTGCATCAACTCTAGTGTAATCTTCCTCGGTCAATCCCAGACCTCGCCCCTCACCCATTACGCCATTCCTATTTTCCTTCTATTCATAACATATGTGATTTTTTCCTTCTTCCAATCCTCTCTTGCCCACACCACCACTGGTCACCACAACAGCAACCATCAACCAGTTTGAAAAGAACCACTGATGAGGAATGCATACGATTGCATAGAAAAAACTATTCCTTTTCTAAACCTCGAAACTTTACCAACACATAACCTGCCATTTGAATCCAAATTCATGCCACATTCTAATCAAATAACACTAAACATTTAAAAGAAAAGAACATTCATCAAACTCCAAATCACCACAAACAAATATAATTCAAAAACTCCTAGGCCCATCCCCACTATACAGAAAGACTTGAAGTTCTAACAGGTCATATAATTGAGACATTATCATCAAACTAATCACAACCCAGTTACTAAAATCTCTTCAACTACAACTCAGAACCCTGAATCTATCCAAAGTCAAACTCTTTATAGTTGCTCAACAAAATAAAAAAAAAACAATGAAACTAAAAATACAAACTTTAACTGCATTTCACTTCTAAATCACATCAAAAACTAATGTCCAATACTCTAGCAGCTAATTTTTCTGAAAAGAAAAACCACCAATTAAACAAATCAGCACTCATGTTTACTATACAGATGGATCTAATAACACACACGAAACATTTAGAACAGCAAAAAAAATGGGAAAAAAAATACCCTTTAAGTCATGTTCAGTAGAGAAAAAAATCTCCATGGCTCCATTGTTAGAGCTAGCAGGCGGCAGCAACAGCAGCAGCAGCAGATTTTAATGGAAAAGAGCTTGACTGGTTCAGCTTTTTGTTTTTGTTTTTTTTTTTTTTTAAGAAAAAAATTGAAGCAGTGAGCGAGAGTTTTTAGGTAGGGAAAAAAAAAAAAAAAAGGAGGAAGAAGAAGATATTATTTTGAGGATGATGACGTGTAAGAAACGATGGTCCAGAGTGGCTACAAGTACACGTGGGAGTTAAGGGAGGTGACAGGTGGATTTATTTTAACCATTGATGATTATCTGACGTGGACAAAATCTAAAGCTGGGAGTTTTGTGGGCTAAATTACGAATCTTAGGTGATTCTTTTGGATCTGGTAATGGACACGTGGATCATTGTCTCCGCTGCGGTTAAAGTTCTTGCATTATACGGTGTCGTTTTGGAAATATTATCTTGAAATAATAAAAATCTGACCACTTTATCCATTTATTTATTAATAATAAAAAGTAAGAGACTGCCCAAACCAGAAAACCTTATTCACCTATTTTTTTTTTTAAGGTACTTGGAATTATTCTATTGGAAATTATTGTTTTTTAAGGTTTTTTTTTTCGTCGAACGATTACTTTCATTGATCAAAGCCAACAGGTAGAAAGGGGAGCACCTATTCAGAAGACCAACTTTATGGATAGTCACAATTTATACTCCTACTAACAAGAGGCATAAATGTTAAAGTATATTATTTGACTATCAAACCAAAAGATAAGAACATAGGAGTATCCATATTGGTATAAACTCTACAGAGTGTAACGAACATGTCACGTCATCATTTCATTATCTTCTCATTCATTATATTTTTGTTTATTATGGAGTACGCTTAAAAAAGTGTAATAGTCTGAATCCACTTGTATCCACAATCAAATTATATATTTATTTTAATAATTCCTTTACATATTTCATAAATAATTAATTAAATTTATAATATTCTTGCAATGAAAATAAAATTTATATTCTAAAATAACATAAATATTTTTAATTGAAATATTTTAGTGATTTTAAATTTTTTTATTAATTTTTAAAAATTACATCATATTCTTAATCAACAATAATTAAAAATATTTGATTCACTCAACTTAACTCTATCACATAATTTTCTCTCAATAAAAATATAAATAATAAAATTAAAAACACTAATTCAGGCCCTGTAAAATCACAACATTGCAAAATCACAAATAAGTATTTTACCGTTGCAAAATACTTCAAGATATGTACAAATATTTTTAATTAAAAAAATAAAAATATTGTGACCCATCAAGCACAAAAAGTGGCAAATGTCATAACTATTATGTGTGTCATAACCATTACACGCATAATAGTTATGAAACTCTCACAATGGAGAAAGTATCATAGGTTGGGTATAATAGAAGACATTACATTCTTATTACATGCCCGATGTGGATGCTCTAATAATCTAGTTGGTCTTCTTCCAGCAATCAGATCTGCAAGAGAAGCACATCCCCACAGCAGCTCTTCAAGCTCGGACAGTCTAGAATCTTTTGTATTTGAAGTGTGCTGTTCCTTGAGAAGAGCAAGCCATGGAGAGGACTGCAAAACCCAGGGAGAAAAGCCGGATTCAATATGACAGCAGATCAACAGATCTGTTCTTCAAGCTCCAGCTCCAACGATCTAAACCCTCAAGCTCTAGCAGTCCAAGGTTTTTTTTTAATTGTTAGAATTATTGCATTTGAAATTATTTTTTTAAAGGTACTTGGAATTATCGGCCACTTTGTGCAAATAAATAAATCAGAACATTTATTTTCTATGAACATTTCTTTTGGAAGTT
>CATIWK010217632.1:0-15526 GCA_949634005.1 Mallotus japonicus
CAAATATTTTGATGGGAAATAGGTTCATGTTTCCATGCGTAGGTTGAGTACAAACTTTGATAGGAATATACCATGGATTTTCAGAAACACCATGTTTCTACCATCTAAACCAGATTCTTCGTAATCCCCTCCTGCACATAATTATATCTGAAAAATAAGGGAGGGAGAACCACAACATCACACTCCCATACTTCTTTGCTGGCCATTGATTGACTAGTGTAGTGTTTATAAATCTTGGGTTTCAAAATTGCCAATTGGAAGGTCAAACTAGGGTCTTGTTTTGTTTTATATCATCAACCACATACACATAGTGACCATCAATACCTTAATTAGGGAAAAAAAAACAATTATGCTCAGATGTATACAACATGAAATGATACTAGTCCTAGATTAATCAATGCTTAGTTAGAGCTGCCAATTAATTCCTAAGTTGACCATTTCTATCCAATAATTAAATCTTCTCTTTCTTATTTAGTAATTGTGTATAAGTGCACTGGCTGTGGTTGGTTTGAGTGAATCAAAGCTCGCTGAATACAAAGAGACATGCGGGTGTCTAGTAGATATCATCTTTTGAAAGGGAAAGATTAATTGGAACCATATAAGTTTAGCTAGCTAGTAGCTTATAAAGAAAGACATGTAAAATAGGAATTTTCCTATGAAAGATGAGTTCTTGTCTTAAACAGATATCGGTCTGAACAAAGCTTTAGTAAGGATGATTTCAATGCAAGGCAAGGCAAGGCAAGGCAACACATTTTTGTAGGCTAGTGGACGGGGCATACTTTGACAGGGAATTTCTTGTTTAGATAAGTTAACCAAATTCAGATTTTAAGCAAGTAAAAATTCAGCAGATTCTGTATTGTAGTGTAGTGTAGGTAATTAGAAAACAAAAGATGATTAGGACCCACAAGATACGTTTGATTTTGAAGGGTTTTCTTTTAGCTTAGTTTTGAAGGGAACACTGCCTGCCAATTAAGGTAAATGAATTAGTGATCTAGTGTTTAATTGATATAATGTTTTGGGCTCACCCATCATGGCCAGAAAGACAGAAGCTTTTAGACTGTTGCTAATCCAAAAAACATGGACCAACTGATGAGCCCCATATGCACTTTGCAACCTCATGGCTCTTACAATACAATAAAGATACACTCTTATATTTGCCCAACTTCCTCACTCCAGCAAATTTCCTAATCATCTTTCTGTTGGAATACTTATTGCAAAACTACAAGTTTACTGTGTTGTAGTTTTCTATCGATGTTCCTGCTGGCTTAGAACCTCTATATCATCAAATTTTCATGCTTCAAATTGGATTATATTATATGTTTCTCAAAAGAGAAAAAATTAATTAAAGACTCGATCGAGAGTGTATATGACCAACATGAACGACGGACAGACAATTTGAAATCTAGTTTTGGACTAATAGCAGGCAGTGTGCAGTGCAGGCAATAGCATCTTAGGTGATTCAACAACCCAAAAAAAAGTGTGGAAGATTTCATGGCTTTTCAAGTACGCAACAACTAACAAGCACATAACACTCATCACTGTTAAAAAATGAGAGAGATTTTTATCTACACTAAATGTAATACACTTAACGGTTGAATGTGAATGAAAAAATTTTATATTTTGCTTTTATCGACAGAATGTTTTATACTTATATTATGTGTCATTGTAATGCACTCAGTGTAGGTTAGTTTTACATACAATCACTCCAAATCTATTTGGGCAGAGTGAACAAGCCCAAGTTAAAAGGCTTTCTATTTAATGGTTGTTTTTGAGTTAATTACTGGTGCATTAAAGGCTTGTGTCTCTGCCAATATTTAAGAATAAACACATGAGACATAAATAAGCATGGTACGTACGTAGTAAAGTGATACGAGCATGCTCTTTCTACTCAAATCGAAGCGGAAGCCATTAAGGTTTTCACCACATCATGAGGATGCTCTAGCTCATATTATGCATGCATATTGACTGCAAAATTTGGAAGAATAGGAACTGGAATTTCTTTGTTAATGGAGTTGATATGTCAGATATATTCATGCAATCCATCAAACTCTCTTCTGGATCATTTTGCATGTGGAAAAATTCTTAGATGAACCCTGTTAATTATGTAAAATTATGAACGTTCCTTACATGTTATTAGTAACATTTTTTTTTTTTTTTTTTTGCGATAGAGACTAACAACATATTTTCACCGATGCAGATAGTGGATGGGTTAGTCCTTGACATAATATATATATATAAAGTCACTTTCATTTCATTTCATTTAACCATTAAATGGCACAATCATTACTTTTAATTAGACGACGTACCTGCAGGAAAATATATATTGACCTTTCTTAGAACATTTTCGAAATTTCATTAGAGGTTTCTAACTATGGTTTCTCATTTTTTTTTATTAATAAGAGGTCATATAACTTAAATATTAATGAATTATTCAACAAAAGCAATCATTCTCTTTAAATTAACAATACTATGAATTAAATTATACAACTCAAATGCTTTTGAAGATGAGTTACCACTTAATTACTCTCTCACAGGCTATAGTCTCTCATTTTTCTAATATGGAAAAAAAAAAAACTTAATCAGGAATAAATATCTTAAATATTTTCTATTTAATTATATAATTTTGTACTATATCGAAATTTTTTCCATATAGCTAGTGCAAAACTTTATTTTCAATGAAAAAATCTATGTTAAGGGAAATTCTTTTGTATATGGAAATTCTTTGTATATTTATGGAAGCTTTCCTGTAAAATATATAGAATCATTTGTTTTTATAGAAAAATATTATATTATATTATATTATGTACCAAATTTTAAAAATAATTATTCTAAGGTAAACAATAGATGAATTATATTTAGATATTCGATTTAATTTAGTTTAAATTAATAAATAAAGAATTCATATCCTTTAAGATAATTATTATTAAAAACATAAATAATTAAATAGCGATTTTTTTTTTCCAGTTAATGGTATTTAGACTTCAACAAACACCAACGCAAAAGGTGAATTTCACATGCAAATAGAGCTCACCACACCACACATACAGGCCAGAGTAGTACTGTTTATGACATTAATTCATGGTTTAGACTTTAGACTCTATCAAACTAAACTAGAAAGCCTAAAAGCTTCAACAACTCTCCCTATATATATATATATATCTTCGTTATTTTCTTTCCATGTATACCAGAAAAATAAAGATATATATAAATCAATTCTGCAAATTAAAATGATAAAAAGATATATTGTCAATTAATCTAATGATTTTTTCTCTTTAAGGATATCATAAGATATAAAGTTATTCTCTGTTGTATACTCCAACAATATTTAAATTATTTGATTTTTTTCTATTAATTAAAAATAATAATAATAAAACATATACATGTAATATCTGAAATAGAAGGAAAATATATAAAAGCAAGCAAAAGACAGTTAGGCACCTCATGGCCTCTCCTTTCTTTATTTTATTATCAACATCACCACCATAACCAACAATAATGTCACGCACGTCAAGCAACCAAAAAATATATTTAGCTAAATGCCATAAATATTACAGATCGAATACAGCAGCCGCCACAGCCTCAAACGATCCCTCAAAAATCAGACAAAACCAAACAAAATTTTAGAACGTCTTTGTACTGATCACCATCCAAATCTCTCTATGAAACAATTGCCACATTATTAATAGCCAAACCTCTATTTAAAGAACAGGAAACTTAAATACACAATTAATCCAAAACCAAAGTATCTCTCTCACACACACACATAGCTTCATTTGTTTCTTTCTAGTTTCTCTCAAACCTTTTACATGGAACCCTCTTGTTGTTCTTGGGTTCTCAGACTTTTCTTCTTTCTTGTCATCTTGATGCCCTCTTCTTGTTCATATTCATTGCATCCTTTGATCGTTAACTCCACGATTGCGCATCAAAATTATACTGGGGTATCAAGTTTTCGAGTCATAAATAGGAGAGCTTTGGTTCAATGTCCATTTTCAAGTTCTTATATTCATATCAATGTCAGCTCATCAGGAAACAATAATAATAACAATTATTCTACCCTCTCCAATGAAGAATTCGTGAACGTTACTGTTAGCGGTGTTTTGCACCCTTCAAAAGATCATTGGATTGCCATGATATCACCTGCTGATTCTGAGTAAGAGTTCTCTTACTGTATATAACATGTTGGCTATATACGATAATTTTCACCATGGTGGAATTTTTGGTGAATATAAATGTTTATGTGTCCGGTGCATGTATGCAGCGTCTCAAGTTGTCCTTTGAACAAAGTTCAATACATACAGACTGGTGATTTTAGTAATCTTCCTCTACTCTGCCATTATCCTGTTAAGGTATGCACATTTAATGTTTTAAACTATCCATAAAAATGTCATATATTTCAGGACAGAGTGTAATACATATTTGTTGAAGTAATTACTTTTAGGACAATGATACATATTGCGGTTCGCGAAAAAAAATTGGAGGCAATTTCAATATTAATATTTATTTTTTTGAAATTTTATTTTTTTGAAATTTTTTTTTCTTTTAGAATCTAAAATCTAAGGTGCACTCAAATGGATTAACACCTGTAGCCTATAAATAATTTTTTATTTTTTAATAATGTAATTTGTAAAAAATCTAGAGCCAAACTCGCGACAACAATCATTTTTCTTATTTTTATTTGGCAAAAAAGAAAGAAAAATAGTTACATAAAATGTACACATTTCAGTTACATGTATATATGAATTAATGATAATGTGTTGCATTGTTTGTATCACAAGTTTTGCAAAGCTAGCTAGGCTAATAATTTATTTGTGTTATTTATTTTAAACAAATTTTAGGCCAATAGTTATTTTTTTTGGTCAATTTTAGGCCAATAGTTTTGTTTTATTACTAATGATATTAACTAATCATTGTTTTCAATTTTATTCACAATTAAGGATCACCATAAAATACAACAGTGTGAATTTATTGGGAGAAATTGAATGGATGGAGATTATTTGGAATATCCAAATTAGAGAGAAATTTTTTTTCACCGTTAATTTGTTATTTTTTATATATACAACATCAACAGCTAAAACATCTCTTTTTTAAAAAAAATAAAAAATAAAATTCAATCAAAACCTTTTATTTTTTTTCTTTAAACATTTTTTGATATATAATTGAAAGAATTAAATATATATACATACATGCACGCACGTATATGTCCTTATAGAGTGCTATTTAATTCAAAAATTACTATTGACTTAAATTAATCATATTTTACCATATATACAAAGTATAAAAGTGAAATACATATACTAAAAATAAAATAAAATAGTTTACAGAAAAAAAAAAAAAAAAAGGCTTATGTATGTATAAATGTATCCACAGACCAAAACATCAAGTGCAATCATTTTCTTCTTTCTTCTTCCTTTTCGGAAGCTTGAAGTTTCGTGCAATCACAAATTTAGACATTAATTAACATTTCAAACATGTTCTTTGAACGAAACATTCAACTCTTGAAATCTCGAGTACTCAACCTCAAATCATTCTCTATCTCTCTCCCTCTCTTTTATCATTTGAGCTAATATGTATATATAGTTTCCTACAAAATGTGAACATAAAATTACTCAATTATTTAGAATTATTTTTGGAAAATGAAAAATTTTATCCTTACAGTGACCTTAGATCGAATCATGTCATCAAGAAAGTTTTTGCCATTGTTTAAATATAAAATGAGTGTCATGCCACCTTAAAATTTATAGAACCAGTGGGGTGGCCACATTTTCCCTGCCAAATCAAAATTTTATATTTTTTATGTAATTTCTGTAAGAATTTCTCATTATAGCCCCAAATTTTGATTGGTTGCCCCTCCAATTCTCATAAAATGAATTTTTTTTTCTATATAATATGTATAATTTTTTTATTTGAAAAAAAATTTCAAAGTTTGCCTCTTAATTCGGCCACCATAGAACATTAATTAATTAATTTAACTGTGCTGATGTTGACGTTCAAATTCAACATCTAAACACTTAAATGCATATTTTTATTCAACTAAAACATTAATGTTCATAGTAGTTATAAGATGAAATTCATGTGCATGCTAGAGCATGGACTGTGCCTAACCTAGCTATGTCCTTCTAGATGAAGTAGTACTGTAGTGCGAGTTTCTAGCTAGATATTGAATAGTTCTTTGGTATGGTAGCAACTAGCAAGTTTGTTAAAAAGGAGTCATTTCAATTGTTTTTTTTTTTTTTTAATAACACTTTGATAATTAGCTCATGGAATTTGTTGCAGGCAGCTTATATGAGCAATGATCCGCAGTATCTAGGCTGCAAGAAACAGAAGTGCAAGAAATACAAGAAGAAGAAATGTGTCGTTACTGGTTGCAGTGGTACATTAAAATTTCATGTCATCAATATCAGAACTAACATAGAGTTTGTGCTGTTTGCTGGTGGATTTGAGCAACCTTGCATTTTGGCTAGGTCTACTCCTTTGAAATTTGCCAATCCAAGCTCACCATTATATGGGCATATTTCCAGCACAGATTCAACTGGAACATCTGTATGTCTCATTCTTCTGTCTGATGCTACAACTACACAAGATCCTAATAAATACTGAAGAAATGTACCTATATGCTAGTTTAATGCATAATTTTTTATGCAGATGAGAGTGACATGGGTTAGTGGAAGTAAAGAACCACAACAAATAGAATATGGAGATGGAAAAAGAATGATATCACAAGTTACAACATTTTCACAGAAGGATATGTGCAGTGAGTAGTAGTACCTGATTTTCCAAAGTATATATATATGTATGATATATATATATATATATACATATATAAATTTATTATACCAGGCTTGAATTCCTGCTCGTAAATAGTTTCAACTCCTAAAACTTACAATGTACGTAATTGTTACGAAATTGATAGGTTCTGCTCTTCCAAGCCCGGCTAAGGATTTTGGATGGCATGACCCTGGCTACATTCATTCTGCAGTCATGACCGGACTCAAGCCTTCAACTAGCTTCTCCTACAGATATGGAAGGTACCCACATTTTTCCATATCAAACATATAATAAGTTTTCAACTAGAATTAATTAAATATGATAAGTTACTTATATTATATATTATTCTTCTGTTTCAGTGATTCAGTTGGTTGGAGTAGTCGAACACAGTTTCGGACTCCACCATCTGCAGGATCAAATGAAGTTAGGTTTCTTATATTTGGCGATATGGGAAAGGCTCCTCGTGATGCTTCTACTGAACACTACATTCAGGTAGAATTATCTGCAAGATAAGATTAGTTGCTCTCTGGTCTAAACAAGCAGAAGCATAAATTTTAATGTCGACAGTGTTTGTATTCAATTCTGCAGCCAGGATCCATATCAGTGGTTGAAGCTATGGCTGAAGAGGTAAAATCTGGAAACATAGACTCCATCTTCCACATTGGAGATATAAGCTATGCAACAGGATTTTTAGTTGAATGGGATTTTTTCCTGAACCTAATTAGCCCTTTGGCGTCTCGAGTTTCTTACATGACTGCAATAGGTAATCATGAAAGGTACTGATCGTTTCTCTTTAAATGCACCCTTTAGGTCTCCTATATAAGTTTCGCGTGCATCTACCTTAACTACTAACATCATGCAAACACCTGTTCAGGGATTACATAGGAACAGGAGTGGTGTACGGAACTCCTGACTCGGGCGGAGAATGTGGAGTTCCTTATGAGGCTTACTTTCCAATGCCAACACCAGGAAAGGATAAGCCATGGTATTCCATAGAACAAGGAAGCGTCCACTTTGTAGTCATGTCAACCGAGCATGACTGGTCCCCAGGTTCTGAACAGGTAAAGGAATTCAATTTTCTGCTGTCTTTACCTTTCTGCTAATTTATGCAACTAATTTATTGCTCTGCTGTAGTATCAATGGATGAGAAAGGACATGGCTTCAGTTGATCGGTCAAGAACACCTTGGTTAGTCTTTACAGGGTAAGCTAAGGTTTCATTCAGCATCAAGTTTTACATTCTTTGACAGTCATGTAACAAGATGCTGTAAACTTGTCAGATCTTATGTTTTTCTTTGTCGTATGCGTACTTCAGCCTCTGAAATTTTCACCTTAAAATGCAGGCATAGACCTATGTACTCATCTGACCTGCTCAGTGTGGATCCAAAGTTTATTGTTTTCGTAGAGCCATTATTGGTGGAGTACAAGGTTAGCAACTACCTCTAATTTTAACAAGTTGTCAGATTTCGGCTGGTTTTTATTTCTATTTCCTTCAGTTTCATAACAGTAGACCTAGCTAACATGAATCAGGTGGATCTGGTGCTCTTTGGCCATGTTCACAATTATGAGAGAAGCTGTTCTGTTTATAGAGCAAAATGTTTGGCCATGCCTACCAAAGATGCAAACGGGACAGACACGTATGATCACAGCAACTACAAAGCACCTGTGCAGGCAGTTATTGGCATGGCTGGCTTTACCTTAGACCAATTCCCAGCTTTTGTAAGTCATTTGCATGGCTGTTCATCTTTTATGTAACTAGAAGTATGAAATTTTGATTTTTCCTTTAGCAACCGAGACCATATAATCTTTTTTATCACCAATGGATAGGTTCCTGATTGGAGTTTGAAAAGGATTTCGAAATTTGGCTATTCGCGAGTGCAAGCAACAAAGGAAGAGCTTAAGTTTGAGGTCAGTTAACACAACTAGTGCTATCTTTCAAGAGTCTAGCTTTGTGTTTATTTTGCTTCAACTTGTCTAACTCGCATCTCTTATTGTGCAGTTTGTAAATTCACATACAAGACAAGTTGAGGATAGTTTCCGGTTAGTCAAAAAGCAAAACAGATAGGTTGGTAGATAGTTGCCTAGTTGTAGTTAATTCTGTAGATTGTATCTCTGAGCACAGTTTGTTACCTCCTTCAGAATCAAACTTGGTGTTTTTACAGATACATGCACCCCCATGGTTTACTTGGAAAACAGTAATGCACTAACTTTTACTGCCATATGCGGCCGTAATTATAAGCCACTTGTTGCATCAATCCGTCTGACTTGTATCTATGCATTAAAGCCAACTCAGAACAGCATTATTATGCAACATTAAACAAGGGAATACTACTTCACTATCAAAGTAATCTCCACGGCACAAGTGCCTCTTTGTTGACCTTTACAATGAAATTGTCAAAACGCATGAAAATTACAGCTATAATGAAAATATCATATCTTACATAGCATAACAAAAGCAGAGCAGTAACCAAGTCCTCTGATATCACTTGCTATGATGACAAGAAGATCCAAAGCCTCAATGATTGTTGCTCCAAACTAACCGGAATATATTCCTACTAGCAGTGGCATTGATAGCATTGTTACTGTTCTTCCTAAGCATGGCTTCTTGGGCACAAACATCACCGTCCTTCCAAAGAATTTGACCCATTTTTCAGACAATAAGGACAAAATCAGTAAATCAATATTCATCAAATCACAGTGAAGAAACAAGAAAAATAACCAATTACTCCATGAAAATCTTTAGACAGAACATAACAAGAAAAATAACCAAATACTCCATGAAAATCTTTAGATAGAAAATCAAACCCTCTACACCAATATAACAATCAAACCCTACCGTAAATTGTTGAGATGGTAATAACAAATCTGCGCTTCTTTGTCCCTATTACACTAACCAAAGACTACTTTGTCCTAAACTGTATGCTAGTCAGTAATCAATTGGAAACGAGAACTCACAAGAAGAGAATAGGCAAGTGCAAGAGATAAAAGCGTTGGATACAGATCCAGAACAGCAATGGCAATTTCCTCTGTTACTTGTGGGACCTGCACTCAAAATTTCCAAGACATAACCAAAATAAATATTCAGCTGTTCACAATAAATAACCAAGTACATAGTCACCTTAAAAATCAACAGTGATTATGCATCCCCATGTTTCCATGAAAGGATACATATAGGGCTGTATTAAGTGATTAAAAATGAAAAACATTGTCACAAATATTGTGATAAATAGGTGCACAGAAGAGCCATAAGTTTCCTAAATCACATTCCTCCATAAAAATTAATTGACATTTAATACTTTCTAGAAACAAATTTGTTTTGGTCATCCACATCCATAAGAAATGTTATTACCTGCATGAGCTGAATGGCAAATACGTCACTAACTGTCATCTTCTCCAGGTCTTGACACCTTTTGATAAATTCATCAAAAGGAGGACAGACCCCATTGCATTTGGGATCATCAGCAGGCAACTTTGAACGATAATATTGAGATATTGAATGAGTGAGATAGCCATACTTCTTGAGTGTATCACGCAAGCAACTTGTTCTCTGCACATCAAATCCTTCCAGAATCTCTGTTGTAAAGCAGCTGCCACATAACAGGATTATAAAGTGTTAAGTTAGAACAAAAGTGAATTTAAAAACTATCATTAGCACAAAAAGGTTAGCTTGATCCAAATCAACAAGGTTAAGTTGACGTCCTGGAATTCAATATCATAACTGATAAGCCATTGTCTTGATTTTATGATTTAAAACCATCTTTCTTAATAATAATTAATAAAAAAGGCATTCCAAAAAAAACGAATCTTAGGGAAAAAGAGGTCTCACGCTGTTTTGATACTTTCAGCTGCCTCAGAGGAATTTGGATCACCTTCCACAAGATATATCAACTTCTTAAGTCCACATCTCTAACAACATGCAAATTAAAGCCCCAATATCATTATGAAATACTATAGCCAGAATCAATAGAAATAGAAATAGTAGAGAGAGAAGTGAGGGACACAACCAGAAGTCTCAATTTCTGATCTTTGTACCGGTGATCTCTGATTGAAGAGCGCAAGTCATCAACTTTTTTCCTCTCAACAATAAAATCAAGAACATATTCACTATGGATGTACTTATGGCGAGCAATCCATATTCCATCTCCAACAGGTAACCGCCTAACCTGAAGAATGGACATGTGCATTTTGTGATTGGTCAAGTAGAACATTGGCAAAAAATAAGCATTTACACAGAACAGATAGCTAAAACAAGAGAAGCGTTATACTCCAAAATTTAGGGATCCAATGGCAAAGACTTGGAATAAAAGCATAGCAGAAGTTCCAACATGTCAAGTGACACACAAAGAAGAAACAGAGACTTTTTGAAGAAAATTTAGAAAATTATGTCAAGTGGCAAGCAAAAGTGCAAAGAAAATTACTGAAGAAATAGCAATAGCACTCGTCGTATTTTCTATTTGTGAAATCACTCTCTATTACAAAGTTGACTCCTACATGGACCTTATGATGCCATTCCAAGAAAGGTCACTCCAAAATTCTGATTTTGGAAATGTGCAATGTTTATATGAAGTTTTCAGTAAACTAAATCACAAATCATGAAATGAACTCAGCCAGTAAATTAACCATCAAATAGACTATTAGATATACCGTTGATGATACATTTACTGGTTACATTTCTGTAACAATTTTATAAACCAAGAGCAAATATTTATAAGCTTCCAAAAAAAAAATCACATTTGAAGGATCAAACAAGCTTACCACTATTTTAATTTTATGTTCTTTACAAATGCTCTCGATAAGTTTACTACATTTTGATCTGCAAACAATAAAAATGCATGCAAATTATCAGTCATGACAGGCATTGACACACAAGGGAATTAAATAGGATTTCCAAATTAACCTAGCACTATGCATATAGAAATGAAAATTCACCAATTAAAAATGCTCATCAATCGGAAAACCTTCCATCAAGAAATGGAGAAACATCATACAAAGGAACAGCAAAAAATAAAATCTACAAAATTTTAATTTGTTACATAACAACTTACATCATTGCATACATAATAGTTCACTGCCATATCTCACACACAAGCATTAAATTGTCAGAACTTTCCAGGAGATTGTGACCAACTTGATTCTTTACTTTTTCTTGCAACAAAATCTTTCCTACTTACAAAAGCATGCACAAAAAGACATAGTTTAGCTGTCTATCACACCAAGGGTTAAGCACACACAAAGAAGTAACCAAAATTAAACTCCATATTATCAACAAATCTATAAGCATTTATGTCAAATTGGAACACAGGATAGAACCCTCCTACAAGGTAGCATAAGTGTGCCAAGTATGTTATGCAAACTTCTACCAGACCAAGAGAAAACTTAGTCATGCATAAGAAAAGAAAGTGCAAGCTTCACAGTTGCAAGAACAGAGGGTGTAACAATAAATTCTTGTTCTGGGACAAGTAAGAAAATTTTCAACTGCCATACAAGAAGGTGCATGTCTGTAATTGTTCATAAAAAATTTACTAATTTAAATCCTATGTCAGAAAGCAGAATAGATATTCCCAAGAAAGCTTCCAAGAACCAACCCCTGTACAGCAAACTGCTCTCTGTCATCCAATACCAAGATGACTTCATACACATCCTCAAATCTTTCCCCTAAGCTCAAAGGTGGCATGCTTAAAGTGTTCAAGTTTGCTTCTATACCATCCAAACTTGGCTTCCTCACTGGATAATCCTGCCAAAAATGGACAGGAAATTCTAGATGATATTCACAGTTAGCATGGTAAATAAAGAAATAGCATAATACAATACTGATGAATAAAATATTAAATCTAATTGCATACGTACGGACGGTGAACAAGTTAAATCCATAATGCCTTGATCAAACATAGAGGGAACAGAATATGAATTTGATGTTTTCCCGCTATCGCAAGTTAAATCCATAATGCCTTGATCACCAATGAGATCAATTTGACCTGATTGACTACAAAAGCTCCAATTAGAAAACTGTCCACATTATTAAAAAGAAGAATAATTAGTGCATACCAACATCTAAAAGATAACCTTAGTACCATTTGTATAAGCATCAGCTGCCGTTGTGAACTGGCAATCCTTTCTGAAGTTCTGAGGCTCTGAATGCAGACCATAAACTTCATCTTCTCGAAGACGACATAAAACTGCCGGCCAGAGAGTTGAAAGCTCCTTGTTCAGGGAAGCCTCTGAAACTTCAGTGAAAGTATGAAGAACTCGTTCCTTAGAGTATCCCATGTGTAAAAACTACAGAAAGAGAAATCCAAATAAGAACAAAATCTTTGACAGATAGCGACCAAGAAAAGAGAAAATCATACACTGAACGTAGAAAAGATCAAGGCAATGCAAAAAACTACAGGCAATAATATTCATGATAACAGAGACGGTATCGAGAAGATGTAAGACCAGCCAATTTCATTAAAAGCTCAAAAACTAGAAAAGAAGGGGTAAATGAGATATTGCCCTGATGCATGATCCTCAAGCAGGAGGCAAACCAATGAAGTATAATTGAAATAAAATAGACAGGAAATCACACCCTCTGAAGAGATTCAAGAGGAACATCAATTGGTTTCTTCTGCCTGCATGCACCAACAGATAAAGATGTCACAGCTCCGGCTGAATCCAGGCTTGCAGACTCTAAATCTGATGCATTATTCATGTTCACATCAGAAGGCTCCCCCACATTAGTGGAACAATCTCTAGGATCTGACAGATGAGATCTCATGAGACATTCACGGGCTGCTTCCTCCCCTTCCTCAGTCAGCATGTACCTAAAAATAACATTAACACCCACTTATATCTATATATATCAAATAAGTGAAGAAATATGAAGAATGTACGCCCATGAGTGAAAGGATGCATCAGGATTTTCTTCTGAAGTGTGAACTACTGACTTGCTAAGTCTGACTGACTAGCATACACACCTAATATGATTAATCAGCATTTACTGATAGACAGAATGCATTCAAAACATGTAACTTAAATGTTCATATAGGACAGTTGTGATGTCTTTGGCTTAAAATTCACTTGTGCAAAAGATTCCTCTTGGACAGTAAAGAACAAACTTATATGAATTCTTCCAATTTGTCCTGAAACTAATGCTTTTAGGAAATAGAGTTTAGCTCCACAAGTTGAAAGAGAAAGAAAAAGAAGAAGAACATAAGCCATATATTAGAACTAATGGAAAGCCTACTTTGCTGGGCAACTTGATTTAACAACTAATCCTTTCGTTATCAATGTCTTCATGCAATTCCATCCACTATACCAGTCCCGAGGAGAACTTCCAAATTGTGCTGGCTTCCCTCTTCCTTTTTCCTGCCTAAAAACACACAAGCAGTACTGAAACTATCAATCTACTACTTCCATATCATTTATAAAATCCATAGGCATTCTGAATATAGCAGCACTAAAACAACATACGCAACAGGAACTCGAGAGAGCCCACTCGCCTCAGCTGCATCTATAAGCTCCTGTTTACGCATAAACTCATTGCCATTTGAAGTACCCCTATTTACAATATATTATTCAAAACAAATTTCAGAAATAGTTAAAGATCTAGAAAGTTATAAAAATGACAAGTAAAAAAGATAGCTAGCCACCTGTAAAGGGTAATCAGTAATGCATATGCCACAGAATTCCTTTGAGGCATATATCTTTTTGCTTCCTTGCCTTTCTTAACTGAATAACAAAAGCCATGAACGATTAGGAGCATCTAAAAAAAACTTAAGAAACCCAAGTGATTCAATACATAAACAAAGAAATCCAAATGTGATTATATATACCTTTGTTGGTCAAGTCTTCTAGTTGAGAACTTCCTAGACCACTATCAAAGAACCCATGCATTAGCTTCAAAATCCATTTACCCACACCCCTACACCAAAAATAACACCATATTATTCCACAAAAGAAAGCTATGTGAGGGGAAAAAAGGAAGAAGAAAACGAACAGAACTCTATAAACTAATTTTTATTTTATTTACGTAAATGGTTCAAGGAACTTCGTTTAAATCCTTTGATATTTTCGGTTGTTGGCACATAAGCAAACTTTCAGATGAATGGAAACGCAACATTCTTTACTCAATTTGTCATACATTGAGAAGTTCAAATAATCTAAAGAAACAATGTATGAATGCACAACCAAGTAGAAGACACAAAGAGAGATAAATAGGCTATTAAAAGACAGATAAACACATACTGGTTGTCTTTCATTAAAAAAAAATACTAAAATGCAGCTGCAATTTGAATTCACATCCACGAAAAAGATCAAAATCGACAGTATTTCATTTTAACGGACACCCAATTCTCATTAGATACAAATGTAATCATAAACCTAAAAAAAAGTGAAATATGAAAATCATTCGAATAGAACCCAACTTTAAACATACTTAATCTGAGATAAGTCCTTGAGTGTCTTGATTGGAGTCTTTGCAGTACAAACACTACTATAAGCCTTAGAGAGAGTCATGTCTGAGTTCTCCGATATCCCTTTGGGCTTTTCTGCAAGTTCTTGCCTTTTCTGCAGCATGTAGGAGGCCAGCTCTTCATTTTCTGGGCATAGTACCCGATTCTGGTTCTGCATTTTGGGGGATTTAGGTGATCGGAATTGTGGGTCTTTTCAAGATCACATCGGAGAATTGAAAGGAAATGGGATTTGGTTACTGCTGTTGCATAGGGTTTTTGATTTTGGATGCACAGAGAAAGAAAACGCGCCAGGTTCGGGTGGAGTTTGAAATTG
>CATIWK010217664.1:0-11906 GCA_949634005.1 Mallotus japonicus
CCGGTCACCATTTGTTGGACAGATGGAAAGAGCTAAAGAAATTTTAGAAATCATACATAGTGATGTATGTGGGCCATTCAATCAAATGGCAAGAGGTGGGTTCTACTACTTCATTACCTTTATAGATGATCTATCAAGGTTTGGACATTTATATTTGATGAAACATAAAAGTGAATCCTTTGAAAATTTCAAGGAATTCAAAGTCCAAGTAGAGAACCAAATGGGGAAAAGTATTAAAATCCTTCGATCAGATCGAGGAGGTGAATACTTAAGTACCCAATTTTTGGAGTTCCTTAAGAAACATGGCATTATATCACAACTTACTCCACCAGGAACACCTCAACTTAATGGTGTGTTCGAGAGGAGGAATCGAACTTTATTGGATATGGTTCGATCAATGATGAGTTATATAGATTTGCCTATTTTCTTTTGGGGTTTTGCATTGCAAATTGCCGTTTACATATTAAACGGCGTTCCATCTAAGTCTGTTTCTACCACACCATATGAGATATGGCATGGTAAGGCGCCAAGTCTTTAACACATTAAGATTTGGGGATGCCCAACTCATATTACAAGAATGAAAACAGACAAATTAGATGCAAGGTCAATTAAAGGCAGATTCATAGGATATCCTAAAGACAGTTTAGGGTATTATTTCTATCTTCCTGCTGAACAAGTTGTTGTTGTAAGCAGAGATGCCATATTTCTTGAGAAAGAGTTTCTTTAAGAAGATGGTAAAGCAAAGAAGATAGCATTAGAAGAAGAGTCTTCTAATTATGCCAATCAAATTGATCAAATGGATGTTGATCAATCCCAAGAGCCAAATCCCACTGAAAATATCATCACACCAACTCCTAGAAAGACATGTAGGGTATCTTATCCACCGGAGAGATACGATTTTCTACATGATATGCAAGAGTTGTATATGCATAAAGAAGACAATCATAATGATGATCCTACAACATTTGAAAAGGCTTTATTGGATAAAGATTCTTCAAGGTGGCTTGAAGCGATGAAATCCGAGATGAATTCTATGTATGCAAACCAAGTCTAGACATTTGTTGATCCACCTGAACGTTTTGTACCTATAGGTTTTAACTTATTATAGAAAGATAAAGTGACCAATTGACGATTATCATAAATGAATTGAATTCTAAGAAAATCATTTATTCTAAGAAAGAGGAAGTATAATAATCTAATATTATAAATAATATTAATATGATAATTCAGCAATAGCATACAACATATATGAAACAACAAACCCAAATGTCTACTAGCATCACTGCCTTCAGGAATGGTAACTGATCTGAATGTCTTGTGTACCGTACAATGAGATGGCACCATGTTTTATGAACATCTACTTCATGCTTCTTCTTCTCTTTATGTTCTTTGATCTATGAAATGAATCTCTAGTATCTTGTAATTTTTTAACAACAATGTTCATAGCCATTCACTCACTTGGTGATGTAGAAGAACATGAGAGTCCAATACTCATCACTGAGACCAGCCATTTCTTAAGTTCACTTGCATTGATTCCAGCATCATTTTCTTTAATTATTGCCTTTTCTTCTATATCATCACCACATCTCTCATTATCATCACTTTTATTGTCTGCAAGCATTACTGGGTTAATGACATCCATCACATATTCAGGCAGAGCCATTACAACAAACTTGTGAATGCTTATATCATCTTTGAACATATCATCAGTAGGCCTTTTTCCTGTAAACATCTCCAGTAGTAGTATCCCATAACTGTAAACATCTCCAAGTGTGGTGACTTGGCCAACCAATCCATACTCTGCAACATAATAATTAGTATGGTGTTTATATGTGTTTATGATGTGAAAATAGTGTTCATGAGTTCAAGATTAAAATTTTTCAGGTTGAAACATATACCTGGAGGAACATAGCCAATTGAACCCTTTAAACTGACTGACATTTCTTCAGTTTTTATGAATGGAGTATCTGATGCTTCAAAGGTGAATTTTGCTAATCCAAAATCGCCAACGTGGGCTGTCATATCCTCATCAAGAAGTACATTGCTTGGCTTTAGATCACAATGAACAATCGGAGTTTCACAGCAGTGATGAAGATAATCTAATGCTGAAGCAATATCAATGGCTATATTCAATCTCTTGATAAAGCTCAATCTATTAGTTCTATCTTGCTCATCTGCTTTAGGATGCAACCACTCATCCAAACTTCCATTGGACATGAACTAAAAAACAAGAACTTTAAAGTCATTGCCTTGATGATCAATGGTTGAGTAGGTGGTGATGATTCAGAGGAGATTACGGTGGCATATGCTTCTTAATGCATTGCATTCATCAACAAAACTTTTTGAAGCTCCTTGCTGTTGCAGATTCAAGACCTTAACAACAATAATTTTTCCATCACCAGGAAGAGATCCTTTGTATACTGAACCAAAACTCCTCGAGCTAATAAAATTTTCAGCAGAGAAACCATCAGTGGATTTCATAATTTCAGAGTAAGACATGCCTACTTGAAATTCCATGGAGGAGGTGCAGTAGCATGATTCTTTCTTGAGTTCCTTGCGATGCAGAATATAGCAGTAGAACATAATGCAACAACAACAAATACTCCTGTAACTACTGCAAAGATTACTGTCCTGGTAGTGATTGTTAGCACAAAACTGCAAGTGTACGGATCGTGGCAAGTAATAAAGTGATAAGTAGAGTATCGTTCCCACGAGGAAAGAGTACTAAGTACTAACTGTCAATCGATTTCCCTAGCTAGCACAAATCAAATAAAATTACAAGAATTAAATAAAATAAACTATCTACTCTAATTAATCTAATTAAATTATTGGGGATAAACTAGAGATTGGGTTTATTTCACTAGTTAGGACTTGAATTACAGAATTAAATTCAACTATTTCATTGATCACAATCAAGGGTAAACTACTCAAATTACCTAGAGTCTCCTTCGAGATCATCTAAGAATGCCAAAATTAAATACCGCCTATTTTCATGGTCAAGTCAATTAATTAGGGCTCATTAAGTTCCTTAACAATTTATTGATCCCCGAAGGATTCGTCTACTTTCGTGATCGAGGTTCCTAAGTCTTATGAGTTAGAAACTAGTAAATTACTCAACTTTCGTTGATAGCAATCTACCCATAAATATGTAAACAATCGGGCCCTTGATTGAACACAAGATATTAGGCATAACTCATAAATTTAAATGAAAATCAAATCATTAATAAGAAATAAAAATAAAAACAAAAACAAGTCTAACTAACTACTTCAAAACCAAACTCTAAAATATAGTTTAGCCAAACATAGCTTTAAAAAGAATTACAAACATAAAATAAATAACAAGAGAGTGAAGAAGAAGAATAGATAAAACTCGTTTAAGTACGCTTCAATCTTCAAATCCTTGTTTTGCTTCTTGAGCTCTTGTTTGTAGTGTTGGTGTCTAATTCCCTAACAACGGCTCTTTGATAGCAGCCTCTCCCACTCACAAAACCCCTGTAAAAGAGACAAACAAGGGCTATTTATAATAGTCCTAAAAAAAACCCTAAAAATAGTTTCCAGAATTAATTTCTGCCGAATTTCACGGTTGTGCATCATTGCTGTTTCAGAAATCATCGAATTAGGATTGGCCATGCGTATGACTGTGCATTTGGTGCATGGCTGTGCAGATTTTGATGCATGGCTATGCATCACTATCTATTCTGCAAAGTGAAATGTTCAGGCTCAGGATTGGCCGTGCACTCCCATATGCACGGCTGTGCATGCCTCAACGTCTTCAATTCATGGAGATTTTGAGCTTTTCTCTTCAAGTTTCAGCACAAATTCCACTTGCATTATTCCAAAATTGGGCACAACTATCAGGCTAGAATCCTAGACTCTTTAGGAAAGTAAAATTCCTACAAAAATATACCAAAAATGCATAAATTAATTAGGAAACTAAATAAGAAATAAAATCAAGCTAATAAACTAAAATCCTGATAAAACACTAATTATAAATAATAAACTAAATTAAATATAAAGAAATATTAATAAATCCTATAGAAATTAAATAAAAAAAACTATGCAATAATTGACACTAACAAAATGAAAAACATGATCAGGATTAGAGGGATCAACAAAACCTGGAAGTTGAGCCATGTATATTGTCTCTGAAAGTTGCCCATGGAGGAAGGTGTTTGAGACATCAAGTTGTCGAATGGGCCACTGATGCATTATAGCAAGAGCAAGGATAGTTTGGATGGTTGTTGCCTTAATGACTGGACTGAATGTATCTTTATAGTCCAAACCCGATTTTTGAGTAAAGCCCTGAGCAACCAAGCGAGCTTTATATCTTTCAATACTACCATCTGAATTTCTTTTGATTCTATAAATCCACTTACAACCTACAACATTAATATGAGTAGGTCTTGGCGCCAATGTCCAAGTAGAATTAGCTAAGAGTGCATTAATTTCATTAGACATGGCATTATTCCATTCTGCGTATTTTATGGCTTAAGCAAAAGTGTGTGGTTCAAGTTGAAGGTAGTTCGGGTTGGAAGAGGTTCGGGTAGCAAGATGTGCATGTCGTTTTTGAAGTGTAGTGGGACGTAAGTTCATTGGATGGGTGCGAGGTGGTTGGGTGGGTTAGATAGGATAATCACTTAAATCAACAATTAATTAAGTCCAGGAGATGAGGATGTATCAGGTGGTTGAGGGGAGTTGGTTGCGAAAGGATAAGAAGAAGAAGTAGATGGGGTAGAGTGAAAGAGGATAATGGGAAGAGGATTGGGTAGTGTTGGAGGAGCATGACTAAGAGCTTGCCAAACCGAGAATGAGGAAGTAAGACTAATTACATAGGGAAAGATGTCTTCCGTAAGTGATGAGAGCAACCAAGAGTGCAATAATTGGTCTTGTTGAAACCAGTGGTGAAGGCCGGATTGGGAACCATTTGCATTGGATCAGTTATGGATGGAACGGTAGCAGCTGGTGCTTGAGAAGTACCATCGATGAGACCAATCATGTTATGATAATTAAGGACAGGTAAAAATTATGTTTTCCAAGCGAAGAAGTTTTTGGGAGTAAGTTTAATGGCAAAAGAGTGATCGGTGGTGGTTGTAGGGGGATGGGAAGTGGGTAAGGCAACCTGATTTGTGTTGGTAGCCATCGAAAAAAAATGGGTGGTATAAGAAAAAGATAGGAGGCAGAATAGAGAGGAAGAAGAGAGGCGAAAAATTTCAGGCTAAAAGCTTTGATACCATGTGAACTTTGTATGTTTGTATATTGTATTAAATCAATGAATATTATAGGAGAATATAAGAATACAATGATAAGATGAGAACTAAAGTGATATACATGAATAACAATACTCTAACTAATAACAATAAGATAAGACAGGCTAACAGTATGTGTATGTGTATTATTATTAAGTTTTTCTATCTAGTTAAATTTAATAAGGAAAAAATTTTATATTTTGATAGAATTTTATTTTATTCTTATTTTAATTTTCTTATTTTAGTTATGATTTTATTTTATTTCATTAATTTCCTACTTAAATTAAGGCTGATGGGTTATGCCACCCTATAAATATGTAACATTTGTTCTCTCATAATTCAACTAATGAATAATATAAAAATTTTCTCTTATTTTTTTCTTAAATTTCTGTGTTGAAACTTGTTTATTTTCCTTTAAAATTTAGTTGTGTACCAGTCTTGTTTATTTTACGCTAGCACGCCGCGTCAAAAATTATTATAAATATTTTTATTCAAATATTTAAATGCATGTTTCTAAATTTACTTGTTTTATTTATAAATTTTAAAAAATATATATTGATATTTAAATATTTGACCAATTTATAATTGGTTTGACTTGATTCCCAATAAAATCATAATTCATTCCTTAAAAATATAAGGGGAACAATGATTTTTATTGATTGGGGAATCATATGTTATTTCTATGCTGAATTTAAGCCAATCAATTATTAGGAATTAGAATTGTTCATTTTGATTCCAATTTCTACCTTTATTTTTCATGCAAGAAAGGAAGTCTTAAGGGGACGTTTAGTTTGTACTCCGGAATCAGAATGGAAAGGAATGAAAATTTAAAAAAAATGTTTGGTTCATTATGGAATGTGAATCAATATCATTTATCACTTAAAATACTTTTATAATTATTTTTTATATATAAAAATTAACATTATAATTATTTTTATAAATTAAAATTAAAAATATTTATTATTAAATATTTTTGAAATTATTTATTTATTTACTAAAATATAATTATATTTTTAAAAAAATTATTATAAAATTATTTATTTTTTAATAAATATTTTTTATTCAAAAATTTTAATAATTATTTTTATTAATTTATATATTTTATTTAAATTTTTTAATAATACATAACAATATTTAAATATTTAATCATAGTTAGTTTGACTTAATTACGAGAGAATCAAAATTCATCACTCATGAGATGAGTGGAAATAATTAAGCCATTTCTATTTTTAGGGTAATGAATTCTCATTTCTGGTGAACTTTATTTTAAAACAAACACTAACAATGACAATGAATATTTCCATTTCCATTTTTGACTCCAGGATATATATATGGGTCAATCCTCCAGGTGATAATCATGCATAATTAGAAAGCAACTTTCATTTGTAAATGCATGCAATTGAACTGGCTAGCTAGGCACGTGATTTATTTTGCAGTGCAATTTTGTACTATATTATAAGTTTCATGAGAGGTAATTAAGATAAGCAAATGCATAAAATGTGTAATGTGTATAATGTGTAAAAAAATGTGTAATGTGTAGCTACAGTAATGTATAAAATATGTGGTTGTAAGGATGATAATAATAATAAAAGGACATGAATTTTGGTTGTAAGGTGTGTAGTAGAACACGAGTCCTCTACGCAAAAACTGCCTTGTCACATTATTGATTCATGCCTGTGGCCAGCATCGTCCTGATTGTCTTTGTACCACTTGTCAAAACCAGGTCCAAGTAAGCTACTTCCAAATGGCTTAGAGAATAGGACTTGTATAAAATGTTTTATTTCTGTATTTTTTTTTGGTCGAAGAGGAAATTTTATTAGATAATATCTAAGATACAAGGACTGAACAAACTTTTACATGATATATAAAGAAAAAAATCAAACTTGCTCGAATAGGATATACCATAAAAAAGGAAAAGAAGAGAAGAACACTTAAGAAAATAAAACAACCACAGACACATCGGTACAGCAGTACTGCATAAAGAGGATGTGAACAGACAAAAAGGCCAAAGCCTTGATCTGCCCTGAAGAGAAGAGATCTAGTTGACTGACTGGAAGCTAGCTTTAGGATCCTCCGTTAGATGATGGGCGTGACTAGACCCATTACACCAGAAAAAGGAAACCTTGTAGATTGGGTAGGCCAAAGCAATGATCTCCTCCAATAGAAACAAATCTTCTCCTTCTTCCTTGATGTAATCACCCCCACAAGTCCTTATAAACCCAGAGATGGCAAAAGTCCCATAGAAGGAAGGCAAAAGTCCCATAGAAGGGAGGCAAAAAGGAATAAACACCTTAGTTGATCTATTAATAAGACTGATAATATCAAGTAATGGAAGAAAATATGCACAAGAGAGGAAGGAGGAGCCAATTTCCGGCCAAAAATGGCCAGAAATTGGCTAGAGAAGACGAATGTAAGTTGAAACGCAGGTAAAAGGAAGAAAGCTCTCGAAGGTAGGAGAAGAAAATTATTATTTCTGTATTAAAGATAATAATACAACCAATTCCAGCTTTAATTGAAGGCTACCCCAATTCCATCCTTTTTATTGATTTATTTTTTTTAACATAAGGATCATATGATTTTTGTGAAAGGTAGAGTTTAACAAGAATTTTTCAATTTTTTTCATTTAATTTAATAATATCTAAAAGCAATTAAACTCTAATTATTAATTCAATCGACTCGAGATTTTTTAATAATTAATTTAATATGATTATATATACCATAATTTGAATTTAAAATATTATCTAAATGAGAATAATTTCCTACCGATTGATCCAATAAGTATCGATAAATTTATATTTTATAATTCCCATACTTCCTTAATGATACATTTAGCTACAGTGGAGGAAAATTTTTTATACCCTAAAGAATAAGAATTTTTTTATTGCTTTTTCAATTTTATTTATAAGTAAACACAAAAATTAAGTTCCATTTAGAATAGTGATTCAGAGTGAAAAAAAAATGTAGTATAAATTATTATATCATACTGTTCACTTATCAATAATACAGAGAGGGTAATTGAAGATTTTTTACTACTCATGGTATAAAATATTTCTATCCGTAAAAGGCATCCCCAGTTTTCACAGGGCTTCATAATGAAGGTTAATCTTGACTGGCACAAGACATAGAGGTGTCTTGTTAGAGACAGTAAGACTAACACCAGTTTGTCTTCCTTCTGCACTCCGTATGGTAATTTCCAATCAAAATAGTAGACAAGATTTGCAAGCCATCGGCAAACCTTTCAGGAAAACATTCTGAAGGATCTTTCCGGCACTTGGGTTCGCGTCCAGCTGCCCAGGTTTTGACTTGGATCATTGCTAATCTTTGGATAAATATCATATAACCATTTACCTTAATATGTGACAAGGTTTCTCTTAGAAACAGCAGTGGGACTGCAGGATGCAATCTAAAGGTTTCTTCTAATCATTACAACCTTTCCATACAAAATTTAAAAGAATTAAATTCCCACCACAGTTCGAATCCTTCATATTGATGTCCATTTTCCCTCGAACTGTTGTTCATCCATGCTAGAACCTTGCATCTTTATTCAACTTGTATTTTCAGCTCATACATTTACTTAATACTTACATACAAAATGCAAAATACATGCTAATGAGGAATTAGTCAAGTGATGACTCATCTCCAAGATATCATGAGGTATAGAGTTCGATTTCTGTCGTTGTCCCTTTAAAAGAGAGGGCTGTACACGATTGTGCAGCGCATCAAAATTAAAGTCATATGACCTTTTTATAAAAAAATGCAAAATACACTAGCTATTGGATATTTGATAGAAATCTCAATTCTAACATTCCCAATATCAACTTTTGTTACTCTTCCTTGCTTTCCAATACAAGTTTTGACTTCTTTCTTGCAATTTCTTCACCACTCTTGGGTTCTTAACAAGCCCTGCCATTGCCCAGTTCAAAGTCATTGATGTAGTGTCTATGCCACTTGCAAAAAGATCCTAACAGACAAAAGAAAAAAAAAGGGACAACAACATTATAATGTTGGAAATTTTTAAAATTCCACAATTTAGTATTTTAGTCTTTTATAATATAATTAAGTATTGCAATAAGGTAAAAAATGATATCAAGGTATATATTGCAAGTTGTACACTGAAAACAACTAAATTAATTATCTATAACAATAATTTAAATTAGTTTTTCTACCATAAAATTAAAAAACTTTTTTATTAAAATCATAATAGATTTATAACATAAATATGTAGGTTAATCATAATAAGAATTTTTTTATTGCATACATACTAAAATAAATTTAGTTAAGCCACTAATTTTATCCTACTCAATTTTCAATTTCCTTATATTTACTAAAAATTATAAATTAAAGAGAGAAAGTGATATAAAAGAAACAAATAAAAATTAAAAAAATATTTTTATTTTTTCATTAACTACAAAATTTTTAATGATAATAGGCCAAATTATATTATTTTAGATTTTAGATTTTTAATTCTTTATTAACTAAAAAATGGTTAAAAGTTAAAATTATAAATATATAAAAGTGAAATTAGTTTGAAAATTTAATTACTTTTTTACACTAACTTTAATAATAATAACAACAACAACATTAGTAATGGTTATTATTATTATTATTATTATTATAAGCATTTTTTAAGTATGGGGGCTATAATCTTTTAATTTTTAATGAAATATTATTTGAAGAGAAACTTGTTAATGATATGCTATACAGACTTTATTGTAATTTTTTATAAAATGTCATACTTAATTAATATAAAAAAATTAAAATATTAAATTATCAAATTTTAAAAAGTTCAAACACTATAAACATGATTATTCAAAAAGATATCAATTGGTAAATGTCCAATTAGATGAAGATGCATGACAGGTCTATAAACTTTGGATAGCTGACAGTGAGATTGGTGAAGCAATTCACTGAGTTGGTGCAAGTTGCTTGAAATGGGAAGCTTAAAAAAGCTCAAGAGCAATGGAGGCAGAGAAATGAACAATTGGTGAAGAGTCAAGCGTATAGCTAGCTTGTTTAGAGACAAAAACATCTAAGATAACGACATGATCTCCAACCTATAATGGACCATTCCTTGAAATGTCCAATAATAAAGAGAATGTTAAAGATTGTTTCCTTGAGAGCTGAAAGTAGGTTAATCAGGATCAAAATTCAAGTTTGATCAACCTCTTTAACCTCTGCTTATAATTTTGTTTGACGGACATAGCTCATACACTGATTACTTCGATGAGACCTTACTCACATCGATCGTAGATGTCTTTATAATGAAATTATAGAATATGTGCTACATAATATGCCCATTTCAGACACATGCAGTTCATAACATTTTATTAGGATAAATTAACGGTTAGATTTGTAATACATACAACAACAGTACTTTCATTCCAACAAATCAGAAGCTACATCATTAGACACAAGGCGAGAAAAAAAAAACTTGGAAGAACAACAACAGACTAGCAGAAATGCTTCCTTAAATGGCTACACATTAATGGTAATTGACAGGCACAAGCTTGAGTGCTTCCATTTTAGGTAAAGTGAGACTAGGACCATCTTTATCTGCCATGTTGATGCGTTGAACATCTTTTGGCAGTTTCCAATTGAAAAAGTACAGCAAATTTGCTAGTACAAACTCCAACAGTAAAGCTCCCAGGTTCTGTGCAGGACAACTTCTTCTACCAGCTCCAAATGGCAAAAACTCAAAATTCTGTCCTTTAAAGTCAACTGGGCTATCCACAAACCTTTCAGGCAAGAACTCTTCAGGGTTCTCCCAGTAGTTGGGATCTCGTCCAATAGCCCAAATGTTCACTTGGATCATCATTTTAGGTTGAATTTCATAACCATTAACATTGAATTTCGACAACGCTTCTCTTGGATGTAGCAATGGTACAGGTGGATGTAATCTCAGACTTTCCTTTATAACCATTTTGAGATAATGCAGCTCATTAGTGTCACTTTCTGTAACTCTTTGTTTGTTTCCTATTACATTTCTAACTTCTTCTTGAGCTTTCTTCATCACTCTTGGTTTGTTCACAAGTTCGGCCATAGCCCATAACCAATTGAAACTCCAGCCAAAAATAAATCCTTGTTCAAGAAAATCATAAGCAAAATGAGGCAGACGTTAGTTTCAAATACAGACCAGTTCGAAACATGGGCAGGGCTCAATTTCAGGTAAGCTTATCAAGCTAAGCTAATCCAGTTGACCAGAAAAATAACGCACTCTTGTGTTATCTTTAATTATAAACTCAGAGCCTTCACACAGTTTACTAACACACTCTTGTGTTTGATGCTAAATTTTCTTTTCTGTTAATCTATTTGTTCTCATATTAGAAATAGAACTCTTTTTACCAAAAATAAAATATTATACTGCAGTTTGTTTTTGTGTGAGGGAAATCAACAATTAATTTACTTTAATAATTTTTTGAAGATGACATGATAATAATTTTTAATATCTCTAACATGCTAAGGTAATAATCAATTTTAATACTATATACATGACATGTGATGATGATGGTAAGACCGATTAAAAGTTGAGAGATTTACGCAAGGACAAAATTATATAATTTATGAACTATAGTCAAATTAAGGTAGATATAAGTTTAATCAATAATTGTTGATATCTACTAGTAGAAATTATTTTTGTTTAAATTAAATTTTAAATTTGAG
>CATIWK010217842.1:0-11453 GCA_949634005.1 Mallotus japonicus
TATATATATATACACCTTTGAATTCAGGAGATTTGTGTTGCCCCTTGCTTAAATCTATGGTTACCTCTTCAAATTTTATTCCATTCAGCCTTCAAAAGCAATCACAAATCAAAGGAAATTAATTCTAAAAAGAAAAAAAAATGGGATTGATCTGCAAATAAGAACAGATAAAAGAAAGAAATGAAATGAAATTACTTGCAGAAGATGAACAAAGCGCGTGATGGCTGAGATACTTGCTTTCTCGTCCCTCTGCTATTGTTGCTGCTTTTTATATTTTTCTTCAACTCTTGTCTTCTTCCTCACTCTCCACAGCTCAACCAATTTGCTTATTTTTTTTCTCTTATCTGTGTGTGGGGTGTTTCGTGGTGAGGTTATCTAAAGGGTGTCTGTGTGTGAATGGATTACAGCTAGGATTGGTGACATTAATGGCAGAAATGAAGTCAATGGATCTTGAAGTTGAATCAGTTACAACTTACAAGATCTTGAATTGTTGTTATTGGAAGTTGCATATCAAGTATTTGAGAAAATGAAAGAAAGAGCAAATGCCATTAACCATAGCACATACGAGCTAGTGATCCAAGCTTTTTCAATGGGAAAGAAAGTTGATGATGCCTTGTCCAATTTGCACCGGATGTTTGGATAAGAAAAGAAAAATGAGGAAAGGGTTGAAGATTTGTGAGGAAAAGGGTTGAAGATTTTACAATTGTTAAGAAGAAGAATAAGAAGAAAGAAATAAACAAATAAACAAATAAACAAATAAAGAAGAAGAAGATATCTCAAATTCCCAAATTCCCAATAATGGTGTCGGAGAAGAGATGGATTTGGTGGTGCAGTTGGATATGAAGGGGGCTCATAAGGTAAAGATTGAATCCATTTGGAGCTATTACACTGGTGCTCGAGTTGAGGCCACTACCACAGCCGTCTAGATTGATCAAGTAGCGAGGGCTTTCCTTATTTACCTCATGGGTATTACCCTATTCAATGACACCGCCAACTCATTGACTTGATGTTCTTGATGCTGCTGTGGGACTTGGATCTGATGGCTTCATACGATTGGGGTAGTTGTGCTCTAGCTTATCTGTACAGGAGTATAGATGAGGTGGTATGAAGAGCTAGGTGATTTTGCGATTTCTGGCATGTTGTTATGATACTTCTCTCTTCCTTTTATCTTGTTAGAAGAAGAAAAAAAGAAGAAGAAGAAGAAGAAGAAAGAAAGAAGAAGATGATGACTAGGATAACACGTAGGCAGATCCTGCTCATGACGTGTCAAGAATGTGATTACGTGGATGCCATGTGTCTTCAAGTAATGCCACGTGGGCTCATTCCGTTAGAGTTAACAGGTTCGGGCTAACGGTTAAAAATTTAAAAATTTGTAGTTCTTAAATATTACAAATTGAACAATAAAACCTTAATTATAAAAAGTATACTACTTTCAGTTCTAAAAAAGTCGTTATCCTTAAAATAAATTTGTTGTAATATGAAATAATAATGAATGAGAAAGCTATTTTTTACTCGATTTTTTTTTACAAATATAATTTGCTATATAATAATTGAATTAGATCAAATTAAATGAATATTTCTTTTGTATTTTTCAGAATTAAGAACTTAAATAAATTGTTTTTTAAAACAATTTTAGGTTTGTGCGATGTGATCATATCTTAATATAAAATGCAATAAATCTTTGACATAAAAAAAAATTAATCGATAAGGTGCTACCAACTTTTTGTCACCTTTTTGTCACTTGTCACGTTACAAATGTTAATCATTTTTCTTTATATTGCCAAACTGTATACACATCATCATTCTTTGTAACCTGGTGACTCAAATGATAGATATTGTAATGATCTCCCCTCCTCTCTTAACCTCCCAGTTGTTAAAAAAAATTATACATATCTGTTTATCTAATAAAAAAAACATACAGTAATACATTCTGATTTTTGTAATAAAGTATAACTTTAAACATTCGAAGTATATAATTCTGAAACCAAATTCAACCGAAATTTTTTTTTTTAAAAAAAAAAATCCAATTCCTCCAATTTCCTTAAAGTTTTGACAGTTGAGACGACTTGGAAAAATTGCCAGCCACCTTACAAACTGAATCAAACCTAACCGTGCTCATCCATACGTACAGACACTACAAAGTTGAAAGAATGGAAGGGGTCATGGTGGATGATTCATCATCAATGCACAGAAGACTACGAGCCGCATCATTTATCACTAATTCAAAAAAATAAATATATGACATGATTCCATATATGGCGCACAGGTGAATAAAAACTAGGCTATAGCTTTTAGCACAAAGTGTTGACCTTGAAAATGTTTCCATATCAGAATGTGAAAACTTTTAGTTATGCTGACAAGTTGGTGGGCTTGATCAGTGGATTTTGCATAATTTAGATCCTCTTGATCTTTGAAAATGTTCCAGTCTCAGAAAAGTAGGTACTCTGGGTTCCACTACCAAGTTGGTGTGCATGAGCTTGTGGATTTGATAGCTCAATACCCTGTCAAGCAAAGATGGCAAGCAACAAATATCAACAACCAAGAAACCACGAGATAAGCAATCTACTATTAAACGGTTCATAACTCATAAAACTTTCATTTTGCACTTGAAAGTAGATATGTCAATCTCAACCTAAGAACATATAGTCCTTTCTTCAAATAGAAATTTAACCTTGTAGAACTTAAAAGAGATATTTCAATGTATTTATAACCCAATTGAACTCAAACTGTCAGCATATATGTATTAAGAATTCACAATCACAGAAACCATTATACATGTAACATAATCAGCAAGTGTATGTTTCATGGTCAATTTTAGAGTACCACAATTTGACCCGATAGTAATTGTGATACCAAGACCAGTGAGAACCTAATTAAAGTCACAAGGTCTTGCATTACGGAGTTCAGCAAGGGCCCTAAACCTTTCACTTCCAATCATTGCAAACGCAGAGAACTTCACAATGATCAGAAATTATTGAAATCAGACTAAGGATGATGGAACCAAGCAAATAAGATTTTAATACATTGCATTCTTTGAGCCAAATACACTTCCCTTTTTGAAGTCTACGTCACTTGTCAGTAATATATGAACCACCAGAGCTTTCAAGTTAATATGTAAGATGAAGATGATACTGGCAGCAGAAATTTATAATCAAGGTAGCAAGAAATATATACAAACCTGAACAGGTGTAAATGCTAGACTTGATGTCAGACCAGATGTAGCACCGCTGCTTCCATACTGCTTCTCCTTAAATCTAGGAACAAAAAATAGAGAAGGTAAGCAGGCAACCCATAAGCTGAGATTCAGAGAATGGTTGAGAAAAGATCTAAGTTCATCATTAAAGCTCTATTGGGCAGCAATAAACAAAAGAAAACAGGCCTACTTCTTAGCAACTTTAGCAGCAAGTTTGCTCTGACCAATAGATACACGCAGCTTGCCACTCCCAGCTTGACCAAGCATTCCATAACCTTCTCCCAGTCCATCACCTATTGTCAACAAGCAATCAATAATTACAATGAAACCTAAATTAATTCTCAATCTACCATGATAAACTGAACAGAAGAAGGGGGAAGGTTTTTCATAAATTTTCTCTATATGCCACTGACAATGAAGAGCAGCATGGATACTCACTTTCATCCCTAAAATGAAATAAAAAAGACAGGAATAAATGGACCATTTTAGCAATACAGTGGGCGAATAGAGGTTATGTGTATTAGCAGAACTGTAGTTTCATGCTTAATCAGAGTACTTGAACAAATGGAGCATTTAGCATTTGGTAAATGAATGCAAAGGTTAAAACTAAATGCCCTCAGAACTTGCACAAGCTAGAGAGAAAATTTTACCTAAAGAACTCTCTTCAGGCACACCAAATTGCATCCTGTTGGCAAGCTTCCTCATGTCTGTCACTGCATATCTGAGAATACACATTAAAGAAAGTTAAAAGAAATCCATAGAAAAAAACAACAAAGCCAAAATAAATTACAGCAAAACCTGCATTACCTTTCCTTCATCTTCCTCAACCGCCGCCCACCCCTCTTTTTCTTGGGCTCAGAATCAGGAACTGGTAGTGGTTTAGGTTGCTTTGCAGGAGGAGGCTCTTGCCACTTTTCTATTTTCTTGCGAATTTCTTCACGAAGTGTTCTTCCAGTGTTTCCTGATGGATCCCCCCTGATAGAATCTACCCGTGCTGCAAGTGTTGATTTTGCAGCCAAGAGTCGGCAAGCACGCATTCTCAGAGAAGGTGGTGTCGACTGGAATACCTCAGTTTGCTCAATATAACCTACACGAAATTGAGATGTTGCAGTGGAAAACCCTGCCAGGTTCTTCTTCTTGGCACCAAGAAGCTGGACATTACAAGCAGGCATCTTGGCTAGTGCTGCCAGACCACCAGCAGTCCCCATAAGCTTTGCTGCAACAGCACTCCCAACAATAGCAGAAAGATTTGGTGCAATGTATCCCATTCTACTCTCTACAAAATCAAGCACCTTTTTCTTTGCAGCATCAAGCTCAAGAGCCCGATCGCATGCATCAATGGTCTTTTGGAGAACTTCTTCAGAAAGTGGCTTGCCACTTGTTGTTGATGCTGTCACTGAGACCACCATAATAATAGCCGATGGTAAGAGCCCTTCCAAATCAACAAGGGTCAAATCCATCTCATTGCCAATCTTTTTCACCACACGAGCATAATCAATAGGATGATGCACGAGAGACTCAAGTTCCGGAAATTTTGAACGGTATTTGTCACGGATAAAGTTGTGGATAATGATTATTTCATTCTCAATATCAACTGACAATGCATTACAGTCCACAATTAGCTGGTATTCAGGATCATCTTCCAATACCATGCCTCGATCTGAATCATCAGAACCCTTCTCCAGAGCACCTTCCACTTTCTGCCATTTAAAAAAATTAAAAAACCATTAGTATCCATGACACAACAAAGCACCAAATAAAGTAACAGTCCTCATCCTTCCAATAATAAAATTCATAATCTGAAAACTATAAGACACGGGCACGTGACAAAGAACTTTTAAGCATTAGTGCCCAACATATCAAGAAATTGAATTTGAGCATCGGTGGCCCATATTTTGCTCCTTCCACAAAATTGAAACAACGGGAGTATGCAAAATGACTGACGTGAGAACAGGATGCAGACAGACTGACCTGCATAATATCATTGTATCTCTGTGTTTTCTGCAGTTTTGAGACACTATCTAAATCATCATAATTAAGGGCCTCAATATCCGCTATGTCCCCATCAACATCTTCCTCCATATTTCCAGCTTCGGCATCTTCTTCCTCCTTCAGAAAAATGAGAAATCAATCAATAATGTTAATGAGAACATACAAAAGAAAAAAAAAAAAGAAAAATCAACAAAATAACACTGTCTAGCTAACAAGTTCACCCAAAAAAATCAAAAGTTAAGAAATTCAAAGAAGAAGGGTGAGATAAAATATACTCACAATAATATCAGCATCATTGTCAGATAACTCATCAAGGTCTGCCAAGAAAGAATCTGCAAGAGTTGCCTACAAAAAAAAATACTATCTTTATTAACAAAAAACTTAAGCTAACATAATCTCAAAACAAAGAACCACAGAAATTCAACTCTCAAAAAACCAAAATCGAAATAATTAGGGTTTCAATTTCCACAAATAAAGCCAAATACTTACACGACACCAATCCAAAAAATTCCTAATTTTGGGATAAACTACCACTATACCAGCAGAATCAACTATCTAATTAATTCCAATTCTATCTATTTGTTGCTTTTTGCATAGTAATTCAAACAAAACCCTAAAAAATTATGCGTACGTATACATAAAAAAAATTAAAACATGAAAATAAGAATCCATAAGAGCGCAATTAAGAACATCATCGAACTCACCATTTTTTCCTTTTTTTTGGTTTATGGTTCAAAATCAGAAGATGAAAGCTTCAGAGTAGTTTATCACTGGCGCGACGAATAGTGAGAGTGCAGCTGCAGGCGAATCAAAACGACAAACTAAGTTAATATGCTCCTTTTGATCTTGTCGTAGAGAAAAACCGACTTTGATTTATTAAACGACAATGCGTCTCTTTGCCCATTAACTTTTTGAACCCTCGGAAGATTTGACCCCAAATTCTCCCAAAGCACCCTCTTTTTTTTTTTTACACCGAACCAAAGTACCCTCTTTTAATAAATAAAATATTATCTAAACAATATTTTACTGAAAAACAACAATAAAAATAACAATAATATTTATTTAAAATATTAAAACTAAAAATAAATAAAATTTCTCCGATATTTTATATTATAAAAAAAACGTGATAAACATTATTGCCACTAAAAAAAATTCAAAGAGTGTTTTTTTTAGATGTTGAAATGCAGTTGTTAGCTGTTCAATTAGAAAGCTGTTAAATATTCAAATTGAACTAGTTCATATAAGCTCAAGCTTTTCACCAACAATTCTTATTTTTAAAATTATATTTACCATTTTACCTTTACCTTTTATCTTTACTTAATAAATTATTATTTGGATAATTATTAAAAATATTAATATTGTAGTTATTAAAAATATTAAACCACACAAATAAAAATATTAAAAATTATATTAATAAAAAATTTACAACTAATTATTTCTAACATTAATAATAGTAATAATATTACTATATTATTTAAAATTGATTGTCCAATAAAAGTACATATATTCATTTTTTAAAATTATATAAATAAAACCATTTACAATATATTTTTTTATTATAAGCATTAAATAATTTTTTTTATCATAGATACTATTATTAATAGTTATATCATATACCATATAATAATGTCTATATATGTAATTAAATATATTATCAGCAACCGTTGTTATAATTTTACCAAACATTTAGGGTCTATTTAGTAGCAGTTAATAGTTAGTAGCAACCATTGTTATAATTTTATCGAATATTTAGGACCTGTTTGGTAGCAGCTGATAGTTGGTAACTAGTAGCTGATAACTGATAGTTGATTAATAGTGAACTATTGTTGTTAGTATATAAATTGACTATTTTTTTTAACATTTTTTTAGATATGAGTTGGGGCGCTGTTAGTATATAAATTGACTATTTTTTTTTAACATTTTTTTTTAGATATGGGTGGGGCGGAGTGGGAATTAAAACCCCTAACCACTACATTATGCCAAGCTTAGCAGACATGTTGGATAACCTACTCGTCTACTAGTAGAAACAACAACAACAACAACAATAATAATATAATAATAATAATATCTTTCAACAACAACAATAATAATAATGTTTAAATTTCAGTCTATAGAATAGTAATTTGTCCTTTGCAATGCACAGTTGCTAAAAATATCAGGATGCAAAACATCATTTTGTGGACGTTGTATCCATTTTTATAGACATCTTAGATGTTCAATCATGTATAGGTGAGAATGCATCCAAGTCATCTTCCAGTGAGAAAGATTTGCACAATTCAAGGCACGGAGCAAAACACTGTGGTATTGAGTATCCTAATGCAATAGAGATGATAGAAGGTGTTGCATCAAGTTCTAATATCCCAGGTGTTTCAATTGCGAAGGTTCAATCTTCTGTGGACTCCGAGTGTGTTAATTCAAACAAATTGCAAGAATGAGGGTAACTGCTAATGAGAAAACAAAAGCTCATAAGAGGTTAAGATTTATATATTTGTACGTTTATTTTTATATATGTTAATTTTGTCAAAATAAAAAAAAAACATAGCTAGCGGTTTCAAAAAAAAACTCTAAAATAAAGCTGGTGGAATTTCCAGTTTATTGGGATTTAATCAGCTATTAACTGTTGATTTATAAATCTTACCAAACAGGTTTCAACCAGTTATTGAATGAGAAATCTCTATCAGCCACCTTGAACAACTTAATCAAACACCTTTTTAATACTGGTTAGTTATCAGCTATTAGTCATCAACTACCAATTTATCAGCTAATGGCAACAATTATCAGCTAATAGCAACAATTATCAGCTATCAATAACAGTTTAACCAAACATGTAATATAGTTGAAAAAAATCCCAACACAAATATTAATTGGCATTTTAATATTTAAAGTTAATATTCTAATGTACATATAGCTGTTGATAAATTAATTAAACTAAGACTATTTTTATTATTGAATTCATTCGAAACATCTAATATAAAAATTCATCGGTGAAGTTAAAATAATTATACACTAGATTAGTTTTAAAATAATTATAGAGGGCAAAGGGTGTTTCTCTAATTTATTGAATACGTTACAGAGTGTTGTAGTCTCTAGTTCTGGACTGCATTTAAGACAGCCTAATCCTATATTATATTACGCATGATTGATGTTAAAAAAAAACAATAATAATAAGTACAATTTTAATCTTTGTAGTTTTATTTTTTTGATAAAATTAGTCTTGTGGTGTCTTTGGCTTTTAAGCATTATGTGTTTCATATTTTTTATACTATACTATTCTTTTAATAAATATTGTTTGAAGTGTATGCTTTAATGTAAAAATAAAATGAATTTTCAATGCAAAAATCGTATAATGAGTAATATATTATTTAACTAATTATAATAAACTCACAAAAAATAAAATTTTGATGTATTTTTAATTTAATTATAAATAAAAAAATGCTTTTTAAAATAAATTTACAATCATTTTAAAAATAATCAATTGGTTAAATTGATTATAAATTATATATAAAATAAATTTATCATTGAAATTTAATATTATATTTATTTTTTCTCATAAAAAACGAAGATATTAGTAAGAATGGTAGTAAAAGTGTAAAAATACGTAAAACAAATGGTACTTAAAAGTCAAAAAAAATTACAAAACTTGTTTTACCAAAAGATAAAACTATAGAGATCTAAATTGTATTTATCCAAAAAAAAATATATTTAATAGTTTATTGGTATATTTTCATTCGAGATATCTATAAAATAAAAATTCGACTATTGTCTCTTCCCTTCTCTAGCTTAAAAAAATCATTTAATAATTTATTGCATTGCATGAATATTCGACTAATTTATATCTATATATAAAAGTAATAAGGTTTAAAGTTATATTTGTGTTATTTGATATCTCTATAAAAGAACATGGAACTAAAACTAAAAGAGGTTATTTTCATTTTTTAGAAACTACTAAATCAATTTATAGTTATTGTTTAATTAAAATTACTTAATTAATGTATTTAAATTATTTTTATTTATATTTTTAAAATTTTTACTTTCTAAAATTTATTTAACTAATTTATAGTTCCTATTTTATTAAAGCTACTTAATTATAATATCTAAATTATTTTATTTTATGAATTTTTATTTTTAAAAAATTTAATTGAATTAATTTATAATTTTCATTTTATTAAAACTGCTTAATTAATATATTAAAATTGCCTGATTTTATTTATTTTAAAAACAATCAAATAAAGTATATATTAATTTGCTCATATCAACACCTCCAAAAGCAATCCAAACTGATAAGTGAATTGATATATGAATTAAATTTATATTTTTAATATTTATTTATTATTGAATCTTTAGTAAAAATATTAATTATCGATATTTTTTATATCGATTTTTACTAAAAATAGCATAAAAATTTAAAATTAAAATTTTATGTGTATTGATATCAACAAACTTTATCCCACAACCACTAATATTAATGAGAGTTTTCAATTTTTAATAAGAAAATAACGGCTCTTATTATGTAGTTCACAATCGTTGATTCTTCAATGAACCAAAAAATATTATAAATATTTTTATAAAGAATAAAATAATTTTCACATATATGGTTCACAAATTTTAAATCATTATATATAACAAAAAAAAAATATGATACTAATTTCATTGTTCATGAACAATTCAGTCCAATATGAAGCCACCAACAGTCAACCAGTCAATTAAGGTGTGAAAATGAATATTCATATCATTTATGTTCAAATGTGAGAGTAACGTGTTTTTTTTTTTGATAATAGAGTAACGTCTTTTGACCATTGTGAATATGTCTTATGCTATAAAATCAACAAAATTAATTAAAATGCCGACTAACACTTTTTAAAAAAAAAAATCCTTTGTTGACTTTTACTCTTCTATTTTTTATAATATATTGTGATTATACGGAAACATACATAACACACAAAGAATCGGCTTCTAATTAAAATATTTATTTATTTATTTTTTACATTAAAGTAGGCATAATACATTCGCAGTCCCCTAAACTTGTCATGTTTTGTCATTTAGACACTTATACTTTTACTTTTGCCATTTAGACACCTCAATTTGGCAAAAACATGATTTATAAACCCTTCTCGGCTGTTGTAAAGAACCAGTGGAGCGCGTGTTTTCAGTTGCGCTGACTGGATGACACGTAATAAAAAAGAGAAGACACGTGACAGTAGTTAACGGTAAAAAAAAAAATTTAAATATTGAAAATTGAAAAGGTTAGAGAAAATTTAGACCCAAATTGAAAACCCTAATTTTTATTAACTATTTTAATCGAAAATCTCAGAAGTCCTTGAGCTCAAATCTATTTCGACACTTTGAACAATGCATTGTGTTTTTATGAAGCTGAAATCGAAGGCACTTTAGTTACAGAAATTCGAAGGCGATTGAGTGAAGGGGGTTATCGAAGTCACGCGATTAACTGAAAAAATCGAAGCAACAGTGGGCGCAGAACCATCGAAGCAACAGCGGGCGCTGAACAATCGAAGCTGGTGGAACAAGCATTGCTATTTTTTAGTTGCTGGATGAAGAACAGAGAATAAAGTCTGGCATTGCATTTTGAAAGAGGTGCGAGTTAATGTATATGGTTTTTCTTTGAAGTTATAAAATGGATTCATTTGGTATCTATTATTATCACGGTGGTCGATTTGCATCAATTGGAGGTGAAACGGTGTACATTGGTGGTACAATTTTGCCAAAACATGGGTACGATCCTGACAGGGTAGGGTTTTTAGACTTGGTGGATGATATTGAGAAGTTAGGATATAGTGAAGTGAATTTGTGTTATAGAGTTCCAGGGCTTTCATTGACTGCTGGCCTAAGGGAGATGAAGGACGACAAAGAAGTTATGGAAATGGTTAAAATGTTGAATGTTGAAAATGCACTGGTTGAAGTGTATGTACAGGGTGTCAACAGTGGTAGGGGTGAAAGGGTGGACCCACAGGTGCCTTGTAAGCAAAATAGTAAAGGGACTCAGATTAGGGCAAATTTGGTTGAGAGTGGTGGGCATATAAATAGAAAAAGACAGGGCAAGGAGGTAGAAAAACCATTAGATCCGGATAAGGGAGAAGAAGAAGATGAAGTCGGGTTAGGAAAAGAAGATGAACACTACTAGAATATGTCGATTTAGCAACGGAATTTAGAAACGGAAAGTATCCGTTTTTTAATTAGAAACAAAATTGAAACGGAATAGAAACCAAAAGAAAATAACACCATTATTGATATAAATTAGAAACGAAATTAA